>JZKD02S0383149.1:78134-96799 GCA_000966675.3 Picea glauca
GGGTAGACCCAGGGTTCAATGCTACAACAACGCACCAACAAAACCCTAACTACTATCCCTTTTGGCAACACCTGCAAAGCAGATGAAGTCTCACCCAAGGTAGAGGCACGGGTGGTTGCAGGACTCAGATCTCTACAACCTTAGCTAGGACACAGATCTGTGATTCTAACACTTAACAAAGCACTCAACAGTTAACATTCATCAATATCCAGTCTTAGTTACAACACAGTTAAACCCTAATTACAGATTATCATAGTATTCATTCAGATCTAAGGTATTTAAGCACTAAGCATATGTACATAAGTCAGATCTAACATTCATCCATATTATTAATCATTAAGCATCAACAGATCATTCATATATATTAAAGCACTAAGAAAATAAACATATCAATACATCGCACAAAGCATAGAAACACAGCATGTACATGGTTCACCCCCGCCCTGGGGCTACGTCCACCAACTCTTCTCTTCATTATTATCTTTGGTCAAGCTTCTTACATGCACATAACATCCAAGTTCTACTCTGTAGAAGACAAGAGATCTACGCACACTCCACCAAATCCTCCTTCTTCTAGCTAAGGTACAACACCAAGCCTTCACATAGTCTTTTACAATTACTTGCACTATCCTTACAAGCCTCACACAGTATGCAAAAAGCTCTTACAACTCTTGATCACATAGATCGAACTCTAGCACTTAGCACATTGTCCTACTAGGTCTCTCTCTTATTACATCACTTAGATACTTATTTATACATTACAAAATAGGCATAATCATGGGTAAACCCATGGGTCGTCATCCCATACCCATTACATAATCCTGAATCCAAAAAAGGGCCCTAAAAGGGGCCAAGATCCCACGATCTCTGCTTCGTCTTGTGCTTTACCTTCAACAGCCTGTCGAAGTCCCAAAATTAGGTCAAACATGACCAAGAATCCTCAAAACTTGGTCAAGGGCCAATAGGCCCCCAACACTCACATGTGACTCGTCCTGAGTCACTCTGATTTGACTAGTTTTTCTTCAAAAGCCTCAATCTTGGCTTGAGATTCTTCGACTTCTTGTTGTTCAATGGCCTCTTGTTCAATGAAATCTTGTATAACTGATTCGTTGATAGTTCCCTCTAGGTGTTATTCAGTTGTAGTGACAACTTGCTCCAGTTCCACTCCTCGGCCTTCGATCTCCGTGAACAGTTGGTAAGCTTCATCTTGTACAAGTTGGAGCCTCTGAGTTACTTCCATAACTCTACTCTGAATAGTGTGGACCTACTGCTAGGAAGTGTGCTTCTCTTAGGATCACTTCATTCTTTCCACAGCTGACAGGGGCTTCAATTGTGCCTGTATTGTCTCTACTTGTTGCTTCACTTCTTGCAGCTGTAAGTCCAGTGTCTACAATTCTGGATTCTCAGTGAGTCACTCATATGTTTGGGCATTGCAATCACTTAGTTTCTTTCATTCCATGGCAAGGAATTTGATTCTTTCAACTATGCTTCGAGCAGTTGCTTCTCTTTGATCCCTTATGTCCTACGGGGTGTCGGGTATGGTGTTGATCTCTAAGTCTGTTATTCGTTGTTGTAGTTGCTAGATAGATTTTGTGATCTGCTATACTTGATGCATGACTTGATCTTCTATCTGTGGTTCTAATCCTGTCATAGAGTGGAGTTCTTTGTTGACTACTTCTTTCACTTCGAGTTGCTCTGCGAGAAACTGCTCTTTTTCTTGTTGCATCTGTGCTTTCTCTTCTTCAAACTTTGCCTACAGAGCAACCTTCTCCTATTCTACAAGTTGGTGTTTTTCTACGAGTACTCCTTGCACTTGCTTCAAGTCCTGGGTGGCTTGTTTTGTTTCTTCTTGTGTGCAACAAAGGCAAGCTTCGACTGCATCAGCTAGTCGGCGGAGTTGGACTGGCTCATCTCCCAAATCCGGTTCTCCTGATGGCAGGGGCGCAGTGGACACTGCGCAGCTGGGCTGAAGGGCCTGATGCACCCCTCGGAGGTTGACCGTAATTTTGTCGTACATTTCCTCCTAATTAGCTTCTTGTTTCTCCACAATTTCCAACGAAGCGTCATTTAGGGCTGCTATGATGAAGTCAAAATCATTGATAGTGAGCACATTCTTCATCTTAGTCATGATGGCTCTAGATTTCTTCTGGGAAGAAGGTTTCGGGGGAGAAACCTTCCTCTTCTTTAGGGGATCAACCTCATCTCTGGGTGGTGTTACTTCGCCTTGCTTCTGTTCATCTCCTTTTCCATTTATCTCTTCTATTTTGTCATCACCCCCTCAGTCAGGTGATACTGAAGCAGTCTTTCCTAAGGCGTTGCTTAAGTCTTTGACCTCTTTAGTATTCTTCCTTATGCTGGTGTTGGGTGTGTTATGATCTTTTTGGGTGGCCTCTGGGCTGTCCAGTTCAGGTTCAAACATCTCTGCAGGGTCAGCAGGGATAAGGAGGTCTACGGACCAGTCTTAGTGATCGCCTCAAGGTCCTCTTCCATGAGTTTGTAGTACGACTGAAGTTTCCCCTTATGTTCAACGGATCGCGTTGTAATGTAGATGAAGTGTCGATCTGCGTAGAACTTCATTAGGGGTCAGAACCTCTGTAGGGGATTTGGAGTCATGTGAGATTCAGCTTCAATGGTTCTCTTCAGTTGAAGCTAATATGTGTGAAAAATAGCGTTCGACTTCCACTGTTTGTTCATATCACTCGAGTACCAGAGTGTGGTGAAATTCACAGAAAGCGGATTGAACGGTTCAATATCTAGAAAGGTTGCACCTTCCGAAATCTCCCAGGAAACAAAGGCGATGAGGATCATGAGCCAGCTAAAGTGAAACTCGTAGCCTGATCCTTTTCTTTGCAGTAGTCTAGTTCCAACTGATTAACTAGGTATTTCACCCAGTTCATTTGTAGACCTTCCACACACTTCCCTACAAGGTCAACTACAAATCATGTGACCTGTGTGGGTCGGTTCTTCCTTACTAACTTTATGGCTATTAAATGGAAGGCTAGGCACATTGCGCCATTCTGGATGGAGGCTACCTTGTAGCCTTGCGTCCTCTTTTCAACATCGTTGTATGTATCCTTGATCTTTTGTGCTAGTGCATGATCTGTGGCTTTTCCTGGATAGAAATCCTATGGTTCGGGTCCTTGCATACTTAATCTGGTGATCCTACGGATCAACATTGGATCGACTATGATATGGTGGTCTAGCCATAAGTAGTCGCCATGGTAACATGAAAGGAGTAGCTTGACATAGGTGTTGACTTCCTGGTGTCTTCCGAAGTGTGGGATTTTCATTACATTTAACATGGTTGACTACACGAGGTTCATCGTCCACGGCTGGGGGATTATCTTTGATTTCTTCCCCTTCATCCTGGTCAGGTATTTATATGGGGTGAGCATACTATATTTCTTGTGATCTCCGAGGTTGAAGTCATTGAACTTCAATGCTGCGATCTTGTCCTGTTGCACTCGAACTACGCATATCTTCTTCGAGAGGTACACAGTAACCATGGTGTACTCGAAATATCTTGGCACACTATCACAACTCACCACGTTGGCCAGAGGTGGGATGTATTCGGGCAATATGGTCGGAATCAGTTTCACATTTGCTAGGTCATTTATGTGTTTGGTTCTTCTTTCCACTGATGGTCGGGATGGTCCAGCTCTGCGAGAAGTCGACGAAGAGGCTTGCACTCCTCTCGTCTATGACGCTTGTACACCCACAGAAATCACTCTTTCAGACATGAATCTCTCAGTCATGAGGTCAATGAGTACTTCCTTCACAGACTCTTTGAGTGCACTAAGTTCTTCAGACATACACGCTCGTGGTTGAATATCTTGGGTTCAAAGAGTAACTTCTCAATGCAACAGGATGGATGGAAATAGCGCAATGATCACTGTGAAAAATCAATTATTCTATAGGCTCAGATAGTCACAGTTGGCAAAAATGTTCTCGTTGTGTGGCACAATGAGATAAATAGATAACTTGGCAACGGATCTCTTGCAATGGGTGAGAAAGCTTCATTAACTCAGTTATGTCCATTATGGCGCGGTCCCAATGGTCCGGTGGTGAAATTTCTGACCATAAATGTCTTTCTATCTATTCAGGCCATCGGTATAACGGTTATACTATTCCCAACAACTATATTGCTTCACCATGGCAAAGTTCCATGCGACGCAGTTCTGATATCCCGACAAAGTTCCAATTTTGCAAATTTTCCTTCTGCAAAGTTACCTCTGGAACCGTTTG
This sequence comes from Picea glauca, assembly GCA_000966675.3. Taxonomy (NCBI): domain Eukaryota; kingdom Viridiplantae; phylum Streptophyta; class Pinopsida; order Pinales; family Pinaceae; genus Picea; species Picea glauca. The sequence goes on from JZKD02S0383149.1 coordinate 82,380, forward strand.
TAACTTTTCGATCTTAGCTCTCTTCTTACTTAGTTTTCTATCCTTCTTTCATGTGAGCTTCATCTCAGAATTCCTTTTTCCATTTTGATTCTTATCTTCTTTTGGCAGAGTAACTTCGCGTTGTTGAGATTCTTGCCTAGAAATCAGGGGCAATACTTCATCTGTATCTCGAAAAGGTACTTCAGTCTTCTGTAGGTCTTCTAGTGTTCTTCCCACTTCGACATCCAAATCTCTATTTTTAAATAGCTTTGCTCGATTCTCTTGTTCTTCAATCAAGTGTGCAATCCTCCTAGTCATGAAATCTTTCAACTCTTTCTTCTTTTGTTCTAAGACTTCTTCTTCTTTCCTTCTGGCCTGATCTCCTTCAATCCAAGGTTTTCCTAATAACATAGAAAATGGAGCGTTGTTCTCAATAAATTTAACAACTTCAAATTCTTCCTCTGTCGAAGTTCCATGAGCATGCATAGATATATGGGTAAGTCTTCCACATAGGGTTATCATCTTTCCTCTAAATAATCCTATTCCTCCTAATGAAGGAATCATAGCAGGCTCCCCTAAAAGTTCCCAAGTTCTTTATGCCATGATATTCACCTGTGTTTACTCATCCAGAACACAGTCAATGTCTCAGTCTCCTATTCTTGTTTCAATGCACTCTTTTCCTTTGAAGATCTCTAATAAGTTGATATGTCGGTGGTCATTCAGGGTTTCTTTCATTTGTAGCAATACTTTTTCTAATTCTTTCTAGGGTTCTTCCATAATCTCAGTTGATTGACCTTTCTTGTGGTCTTCTTGTATCATATTCATCCTTTCAACCTTAGCAATCATTCTAGGGAAATCCAATACTTCATGGTCCATAGATTTGCAACAGAGGAAACTAGGTCTTCTTCCAGGGCATTCCTTAGGAAGATGTCCTGGTTTTCTGCAACTGTAACAAAGGGTTAATCATCTCTTTCTTTTAAATGATCCCCACCCTCTCCTGCATTGCGCGCTAGGATCATGGTAGCTAACCTGCAACAAATTGTTTCTAGGGTCCTGCATCCATTTGTTAGTCCAAACATTCTCTCTATGCATAGGTATAACATATCTTTCACTATTCTTGTCATATCTACTCATATCAAATCTTATTTCTTCTATGAATGCCCTAGTTTTCAAGCTAGGACAAATCTTATCAAACATACCTAGATTCATAGTCTAGAAACAAAAATTTCCACTTATCTTACTTCTACAAAGAACAAAGCTTATAGGTCTTACCTCTTTAGTCTCACTTTCACCTTTATCAGGGCACAAATCTCCCATATCTTACCTTTTTTCTTCAGATCTGACCCATCCTCTTGGCACAGAGCTCCATAGATCAAGTAGTGTTGTGTATTGGGGAAACAGGTCTATGCACGGAGATTTTCTCTTTTTCAGTTCAGATCTTCACACAAAGCTCCTTTTTACTCAGTTCTCAGCAATCACAGTTTCAGGTCGAATCTTTGCACAAATCTTCTTCTTCCTCAGTTTCCATCAATCACAGTTTCAGGTCCTGGCAACGGAACCATTTGTTGGCATAGGGGCAGAACCATGGTTCAATGCACCAACAAAACCCTAACTATCGGCCCTTTAGGAAACACCTGCAAAGCAGATGAAGTCTCACCCGAGGTAGAGGCAGGGTGGTTGCAGGACTCAAATGTATGCAACCTTAGTTGGGACACAGATCTATGATTCTAACACTTAACAGAGAACTCAACATTTAACATTCATCAATATCCAGCCTTAGTTACAGCGCAGTTAAACCCTAATTACAAAGTATCACAATATTCATTCAGATCTAAGGTATTTAAGCACTAAGCATATGTACATAAGTCAGATCTAACATCCATCCATATTATTAAGCACTAAGCATCAATAGATCATTCATCTATATTAAAGCATTAAGCAAGTAAACACATCAATACATCGCACAAAGCATAGAAGCATAACATGTATGTGGTTCACCCCCACCTTGGAGCTACGTCCACCAACTCTTCTCTTCTTTATTATCTTTGGTCAAGATTCTTAGGGGCACATAGCATCCAAGTTCTACTCTGTAGAAGATAGGATATTTGTGTGCACTCCACTAGATCCTCCTTCTTCTAGCTAAGGTACAACACCAAGCCTTCACACAATCTCTTACAGTTACTTTCACTAGCCTTGCAAGCCTCACACATTATGCACAAAGCTCTTACAACTCTTGATCACCTAGATCGAACTCTATCACTTAGCACACCATCCTACTAGGTCTCTCTCTCTTCTTACATCGCTTAGCTACTTATTTATACATTAAAAAATAGGCCTAATCATGGGTAAACCCATGGTCCGTCATCCCATACCCATTACATAATCTCGAATCCCAAAAAGGGCCCTAAAAGGGGCTGAGATCCTATGATCTCCACTTTGTCTTGCGCTCCACCTTCAACAGCCTGTCAAAGTCCCAAAATTAGGTCAAACATGACCAAGAATCCTCAAAACTTGGTCAAGGGCCAACATTACTACGAGTGTGTCCCCTCTGGTGATTTCACCTGAGCAATGGAGGATTGTTGCAGACTGTCACCTCATTGCGCATGGGAACTCCTCCTCTGACTCTTATTTTATGGCATTCCCCCCCAATGACCTTCACACCATTCTGTCTCTCTCGTCCTCATGTTTGTTCTCTGCCAACCCACATGTTGTTCTCTCTCGCCTGCCCTTTCTCATCTCTACCTCACCTTCATTCACAATTCACCATGCCTCGGCTCTACGGGAAGCCAAAGAGAGGACCTCTCTGGTCTCAAAACAAGGTGGCCATTACCTGCCGACATACGCCTATCCCCGCTCTATCGTCCATATCCTCGCCCCCTTCACCTGTCCATTCATCCCCAAACCAGAGTGGTCTCCCACCTTTGTCCTCGCCATGGTCATGTCACGTGAAGTGGTTCGACCTCCAAGGAAATTATCTAGTTTATGCTCCGGGCCAAATCCCATATATGGCCTCATATTCTCAACTTGCCTTGGCCAGCCCAACGAGCCCATCTCCATTAGCCCCCTCGCCACCTTTAGATCTCGTGCCATTCCGGGAGGAGATCCCTGCTCAAGTGGATGATCTACATGCTCATTTGGAAGCACCTCATGCAGACTCTAAGCAACTGCATGCTCAATTGGAAGCGCCTCACATGGACTCTGAGAAACTGTATGCTCAATTGGAAGTGGCTCATGTGGACAAGCCTCCGAGCTCGGAGTGTGCTTCTTGTGTCGAAATCAAAGGTGTCGTGGTGATACTACAAGATTTGGTCTTTGCGGTTAGATAGGACATGGAGGACCTCCGCTTTCGAATGGATCATTTGGGCCAATGAGAAAAGTGAATTGAATCTATGCTTGGTACACTACTCCGATCACGTCAAACTCTAGGACAAGCAACTGATGCCCCATCTACTTCAGAGTCGATTCTTTCTCCAGCTACCTAGATGGATGTTGCGGAAATGACAGACATGCATCCTTAAGACACGTCGGACTTACAGGTTTCATCATGCATGTTTTACTCTGTTAAATGTTCTAGTCTTTCGGAAGCTCGGCACAGTAAATTTTTGTGTTACTCTACATAGTTTCTTTTTTTGTCTTATAGTTTTAATGGAGGATCTGGTCGAATTGGTTTCCCCACGGGGCGATTCAAAAAACTGTGTTTAATTTAAATACTGAATTCAGAGACAAAGCTAGGCTAAATTGGTTTCTCCTTGGGGCAATTCAGCTCAAGCAAATCCTTTTCAATTTCATGAATCTTAATTCTATTTAATTTATTTTTTTTCATTTTATGAATGTTAAGTAAAGTAATGAAATTTATGGAAAATTAGTTATTTCTAAATAATTTAAATATTAAATATTTTATATATCCTTAAATTAAATTAATTTATCAAATATTTTTCATTAAATTTAAATAATAAATAAATTATATATTTAGAAGTCACAATATAAATCAAACAAATTACTTAATAAGCATTTGTATCAAACAAGATAAATTATTTAATAAATATTTGCATCAATTTCATCATTTCAATATAATTATGCTCATTTGTGTTAGTTTGAATCTAATGAAAAAAAATCAAATCTCAATATTAAATCATTTGTGAGCTTCAATTCTATTTAACTCTTTTTTCCATTCTATGTGTGTTGAATAAAGTATTCAAATTCACGAAAAAATAGTTATTAATACATGATTTAAATATTAAATACTTGAGCATGTAGGTTCTCACAGTTAATCAACATGTTGTTGAATCTTTCTGGAAGTAAACCATATGTCAGTTTATGAAACATCTGTGACGTTTCGAGTGGGCACTTCACCCATCATCATGGACATAGAAAGTTGTAACAATGATGAACTGAGACATGTTTTATTTTTATTTTTAACCATAAAAGAAAATGATTTTTATATATTAAAGGGGGTTGTTCCATGGCAACAACAGTTGTAGTAGTTACATACAATAGTATTACAAAATTCTTCCTACATAGTTCTATAATTTATAAATAGCATATTGTCCTTATACAAGGTTTACAAACTAGAATTCCAGGTGATTCCACATGTTGCATGCTTGAAAAATTGATTCAAAATACAAAAGGTTATGGATAGGCACCGCCTTGTGCTTCTTCTTCTTTTCCCTGCTAAGGAGAACCTTATTCTTCGATGTCCATTGGGTCCCTTCCTTGGCTAACCGTATTGTCCTCCCTTACTCATTGCGGTCCATATGCCATATTGTTTGATGCCAATGAGAGTTATTTCACATGCGTTGTTGCAACCAAGATACACAACTTGTTGCACTTTTCCTTTAGGATGTCTACACGTTGGCTTTGACAAGAAATGCAGGATAATGAATTGTGTTGAGGGGTCTGTATTCCCTTTAACTCAACAGTAGGAATCACACCCAAAGATTAGGCCCAATTAGACTCTTCTCCTTTTGAGGTGGTGTGATTCTCCATATTTATAATCCGACGAGTTTTGAATGGGATTTAATATCTTATAGTTTCATTCTCATTACTTATTCTATTTTTATGGACCCATTTTCAAAACATATTTAAGAATAATTTGACACACACGGGCGGGTCAAAAGGAACTGATTCCATAAACCACTAAATGAATGAAAGAGGGATACCATTGTTACTTTTAAAGATAACTTTTCAAGGCGCTAAGATAACAAGTAACCAATCGACTATTATATGTCTAGATCCACTAGAAATAATTCCTAGAAACAAGATACAACAATAACTATACATGCATGCAAATATTGTAGTTAGATCATGTCGATGATACCGAAATAATTCTATATTCAAAGATAACGAGAAATATGAAAAAATAACATTAACATGCATATTAAACACAAGATAAGAATTAAATGTAAGATAACATTTATCACAAGATAGCTTGATTAATGAAAATCTTACTAGACATCAATACACAATGGTGCAAAGAAGAACAATCCACAATGAAATGTAGAAAATCAGTTGGACTTCAAACTCACTATAGGCTCTAGCATAGGTTCAATATTAATTGTCGAAATAGTTCCACAATCAAACCACAACAAAATTTTCTAAATTCCAAAAGGTCCTCCCTACCACAATAATTCCTTTATTTATACAATTTTAAACTAGAGGAAACTGCCACACATGTGGCCCAAAATAGAAAATCATGATTTCGAGTCATGATGACTCGAGCGATCTGGGGGTCTTCGAAATTGCATGCTCCTCTACATAGTCAGCCCACTCTCTGAAGAGTTCAGTGCAACTCTTAGTGAATGGGAACTTGTGTTGATCCATTGACATAGCCAACTCATGCTTCTTGTTACGTTATCGAAGGGTGAGATTTTCCATTTTGTCCACTATCTGCTCCATTTGATCCAGAATATTGTCCTGACCAATAACATGTTTTTGCATGTGTATCTTCTCCATCATGGGAATCTGATAGACTTGTTCTCCGTACCCATCAGTCAACCACAACAAATCTGTTGCCACCTCATCAATCGTCCAAAATTCCACGGGGGACCCGAAAGTAGGAAATTGAAAGTATGCCATCGATTGGTTGATCTTATCCCAACTATGATTACAAACGTCCCACTCTTCATATACTCTTTCCACAAGTTCATCAAAACTTTTGGCCCAATGCTTAGCTTCTAAGTGTATTTGATCCATTCGCTCATCTAACAACATCTCTAAATGATGATCCTTTGAACCCTTTTATTTTTCTATTGCTTGAATAAACTCCATTTTTTCTAGAGTACCAACTCCTTTCTCATCCCATATGTGTACCTCTTTACAGGTAATCCTAAACAACAAAGATTCTTCCCGCAGAACTACCAACTTCTCTATCAAATTTTCTTGAACCCTTAGACGATTGTCATACAACTCCAGTGGGTTTCTTTAAATTCAGTTGATCCTCCAAATCTTCGATGGTATTATCCCTGGTGCTTTAGAGAAGCGATTTCAGATTTTTCCTTCTCTAAATGCTTCTCTTCTATCATCGCCTTATCATAGGAAGCATGAGATATGGCCAAGCCTACTGAGTACAGTTGGCTTGCTTTGGCCTTCTTAGTATCAATGATAACTTCTTCAATAGTACTTACTACTCCATTATCTAGTGTAACCTTTATTTTTCTATGAGTTCTCTTCACTATGGATTGTTGCTTCTTATCATAGGCAAAGAGTTCTAAATCATCCACCTCGACCATTAGTTGGGGAATAGGATGATCACCCCAGGAAAAGATGTTTCTCAGACTTCTTGGAGTTTAGAATTGTTCTGATATTGGGTATTGGGTGAGTTCCTTTGAAGGTGATTCCTCCCCTATATTCATCTCTATCTGATCAGACTTCTCCTTGGTCATGGTATCCCCTAGGCCTTTTCCTCAATCTCCTTTTCAACCTCTTTCCCCAAAACTGATGAGTCAACTAGGAGGCTCTCATCGGGCTTCTTCATTTCCCCTTCATCTCTCGTTGATTTCTTGGAGTTTATGTTAGTGTCTTACTTGTCCCTTTCACCATGCTCTGGGTCTTTCTCCTCTTCATCATTTCCACCATATTGGCCACTGTGCAGTTCTCCATTTGTGACATCATCCTTAGTTTTATTGTTCAAGTATTCTCCATCACCTTGGCGATATGTATTCTCCCTTTTTCCTCCGGGTGATGACATGTCCTGATATTTTATATCATGTGACTCCTTGTTTGAATCATCACTACTTGATGAAATGTCATTGTTTCCTTTATGAGGGGGGTCATTCCATTTTGGGGAAACAACACCTTTCTTCTCACCCTCTTTATCCTCTACTTCTGTCTCTTTCTCTTTTGGTGATCTTATAGGGATTCTATATGTTTCAGTATTTTCATCGATTACGGGTGTTATCCCCTATCCTAGGGATAACTAAGGAGATTACGTCTCGAGGCCCATAGGTCCTAGACATGGAGTACTGAGAGCCAAATGAATTAAGCATGGACTCAGAGGGACCCTCTTTTCTTGAGTGCATTCCACGTATCACCAACAATAGTATCCATCACACCAACATGGTCCTAAAGTAGCAGTGAGTCTTGCTCCATGAGGTAATGAGTCTGAGAATCATGGTATGTGTCACTCTGATTTTTGAAGCACTTGAACATGTTGTAGTGAATCCTTCTTCATTTCATGACGTTTTCTTGGAAATTATGCTCTTTTCCTCATTCATAATTGGAAGGGTGACACGGTGATCTAGGTGGATATCGGTGGCCACCCACCTATTCCACTGGCTCAAAAAACAATTTTCCACCTTGGCAATTTTTCGGTAGTTTTTTGGATTCCAAACTTCTGGGGCCGTTTTGAGGACCTAACCGACGTTTTTTGAGGATTTGGGGCCCAGGTAACTGTTAGAGGCACCAACCTGGTCCAATTGAAAAAATTTCTTCTCGGTTAGAACTTTCCAACGGACTATCATGCGCCTAAAACGAAGATCGTATGAAAAATTTACAACCCCAGGAAGTTGATGTACTAACTTACCCAAACGGGGCCCACATGAATTTTGGCACTTCATCTCCTGGGGTTAGGTTTTTGGATGTCCAAGGTCTTTGAAATTCTTGTTTATTGTAAAAAATGCCTTCAAAGCCTCATTGTAACCAACTTCTTATGAAGGAGTGCAATTGTCACATCTCTTCTCAGAGATAATATGCCACCATTCCAACAAACTTGTTTTCTACTACATTTTACAGTTTCATCTTATTTCCTTATTGAATAGAAAACGGGTTTTATTGTATCTTTGTTATTCTGTGTTAAGCATATTTTAATAATTTGTATTCATTTCATTTTTCTCATAAAATCTAGATCAGTGGTATCAGAGCGTTCTGCTCCTTGTCATCTTAATGCATGTCCCCAATGAGCTCAGGGTACAAAGAATTGGGTCTCGAGCTTGTCTCTCTTGAGGACAAAAGCTCTCGCACGCCCAAGCGACCTCTCATGAAAGGAGAAAATAAAGATGACGAGATAGGAGATCCTTTCAAAATGTTTCTTGAGGAAGCCCTCACACATCAGAGGAATGAGATGATGGATAGTTTCGTGCAAATCCTTCGACCGCTACCAACAGGCGACGAATCTTCCTCAAGCGGAGGCACTGCCTCCTTCAAGGTTCAAATAAACTTCGATATTCCTATATTTGAAGGTCAGATAGATGCGGATGATGTAGGCAAGTGGTTGAATCTACTAGAAGGGTATTTTTTTGTCCATAACTTTTCGAATAGAGAAAAGATTACTTTTGTGCTCCTCAAAGTCGTTCCCCATGTCAAATATTGGTGGGAAACTTTATGTGAACAAAAGGAAATAGAGGAACCCTCATTATTTACAGTCGCGACCACCTGGGAATCCTTCAGGGGTGATATTAAGGAACTATACTACCCTGTCAAAAGTTATGAAAACTTGTATACCAAATGGACCACACTACGGCAAGAAAGAGACCAAGCAATGCCAGAGTTCACAAATATCTTCCATACCTTGCGCACCAAGATGGGTATCAAATATTCAGAGCAACATATAGTGTTCAAGTATCATGGTGCTCTGCATATATACATCTAGACCTAAATGGAACTTCTATACATCTCGTCCTTGGGCACGACTTATCGATATGTCGTCAAAATCGACCAGAAGCTCAAACAAAAGACACAACAATTTGGGCCTGGGAACCCCTCACGAAAAAATCCAGGAAACAGTGGCCCCAACCCATAGAACAATGGAAGGAAAAAATATGGACAATATTAGGGAAACCAGTCCAAGCTGCAAGCAAAGAAGGACACCATAAAGACAAAAAAAGATACCGGGAAGTGGTGCGACTTCCATAAGATCCCTTGGCATAACATTTTTTAGTGTCGCTCAATTCAGTCATTCATGGCCGAAGTGAAATCCTTTGAATCAAATGTGGGTTCTAACTCTGAGTCAGAACTAGAAAGGGGAAGATGGATCATCAACGCAAAACCCAGTGCCACCATTTCTACCACCAAGCTCTATCCTGGTGAACCAGATGAGCCAGAAGAAGGAGAGCGCCTCTTCCATTCACAAATGTCGGTAAAAGGCACCCCACTGCACTTCATCGTTGATAGCAGTAGCTAGAAGAACCTCATCTCAACAAAGGTTGTCAAGCATCTGGCCCTACTGACAACGATGCACCCACAACCCTACACCATTGGATGACTCCGCCAAGGAAGCGATCTTCGTGTCAGCCAACAGTGTCAACTATCATACGACATCAAGTCCTTCAAAGATGAGGTATTGTGTCATGTTTCTCCTCTCGAAGTTTGTAATCGTCTTTTGGGACAACCTTATTTATGGTAACATCATGTTGTATATGGGTCTAGGCCTCGTAGTGTTATTATTACTTTGAACAGGAAATTGTACAGGATACCCGAGGTAGTCCCTCCTAGTGTTATTTCCTTTATCTATGCCAAGCAATGTAGGAAGGTCATCTCTCAGATTGGGAAATTTTTCTTCTTCGTGATTCTCTCTCAGAGTGAGAAAAATATCATAGCCACATCCAAGGCGTTCACGGTCGATCTCTCCATGCAACAGAAGCAAGTGGATAAGGTCGTCGAAGAATACTCATATTTCTTCTCCTCTCCTACCAGGGTACCTCTGCACTTCCAGGTCAAGCATCCCATCGATCTGACCCCGGGCTCATCGCTACCCAATGGGCCAGTCTACCGCCACTCTCTATTAGAAAATGAGGAGATCAAGAGGCAAATCCAACAACTACTCCACAAGGGGCACATCCATCCCATCTCATCGCCTTGTAGGAGACCAATCATGCTAGTGTAGAAGAAAGATGGGACCTGGCGACTCTGAATTGATTATCGGGCCCTAAATAAAATCACAGTCTGAAATCGATACCCAATTCCCTGAATTGACGACCTCCTTGATTAGCTCACAGGGGCCAAATACTTCAGTAAGATCGATCTGAATTTTGGCTACCACCAGGTCCCAATAGAATAGACAAATGTATGGAAGACTACCTTCAAGTTAAAAGAAGGTCGTTTTCAATGGTTGGTCATGCCCTTTGGTTTGACAAATGCTCCAACATTTATGAGGATGATGGACGATATCCTACGACCTTTCACCAATAATTTTGTAATGGTGTATCTAGATGACATCCTCATCTACAACAACACTTGGGCAGAACACTTGTAGCATATTCATCAGGTTTTAGACACCTTGCAGCAGCACAAACTATATGCAAACTTGGAAAAATGATCCTTCGGCATGGACATGGTCCATTACTTAGGCTACAGCATTGATCAACATGGTGTGCATGTGGATCCAGCCAAGATATAGGAAATCCATGACTAGCTAGCCCCAACCACACTCATTGAACTTCGGAGCTTCTTGGGCCTCACCAATTTCTATCGCAGGTTTCTATTGGGATTCTCTCATATCACATGGGCCCTCAACCAAGTAACTAGGGATGGCGGTAAGGAAAAATTTGTGTGGGGCATGTCCCAACAACAAGCCTTCGATGACTTGAAGAAGCATTTGTGCTCATACCTAGTACTTTCATTACCGGACCTGCATCATCCCTTTGATATCAAGACAGATGCTTTGGACTATGTTGTGGGTGTCGTTCTCACTCAACATGACCACCCCATGGAATTTTAAGTGAGAAACTATTAGATGTTGTCTGTAAGTACCCTACTTATGACAAGAAATGTACTCCAATGTGCAAGCCTACCACTAGTGGAGACATTACATTCTTGCAAAGGAGACAGTCATACACACTGATCACAAGCCACTACAGTTCAAGCAGACCCAAGGCAAATTGCAAAATGACTGCCATCAGAAGTGGTCAACATACTTATAGTAGTTCCACCTCAACATAAAGTATAAAATAGGAAGTACCAATCGAGTTTCTAACTACCTCAGTTGACCTCCAGTCGCGACACTCACCACAGTGCTAGACTCTTGCGGCCACAGGACCTCCATATGGCCCCACCTCTATGAGACAGACCCTGACTTCTCCACCACCTACCAAATGTTGGGAGCCAACTCAATGGTCGCTAATTTCCATCTTCAGGACGGGTTGTTGTGTCATCTGGGCCATCTCTTCATTTCATCAAGTGAGTGCGCGAAGCTAATTTGGAAACCTTACTACAGTGGGGTGGCAGGACACTTTGGTGTCGAAAAGACAGTGGCAGTGTTGCAGAAACATTTCTACTAGCCAAAACTTCAACTGGATGTCAAAAATTATATCAGGTCTTGCATCGCCTCAATTATTTCCAAACCGACCACTAAAAAACATGGCTTGTACACCCCTCTACCTAATCCTAATAGATTGTGGGAATCCATCTCAATGGACTACATGTCGGGCCTCCCATCCACCAAGAGGGGAAATGACTATGTTTTTTTGGTTGTTGATTGCTTTTCCAAGATGGCGATTCTAGCTGTCTGCAAGAAGAACATCACAACAGAAGCCACTACCAAGCTCTTCTTTGAACGATTATGAGTACATTTTGGGGTCCTAAAAATGGAAGCCTCTGGTCACTGCTAGATACCAATCTCACCAAATGGTCAAACTAAGGTCATCAATCAGATGGTCATACATATCCTGCACATGTAAAATTAAAAACACCCCCACACATGAGATGAGAGTGTTCCCTATGTCCAACATAGCTACAATCAATCCTTGCATAGCTCAACTGGCCACAGCCCCATTCAGGTGGGGTTGGGATTCCAACCATTGGGCCCCATAGATGTTTCACTACCCCTGGCGACCACCTCGACCGATTCATCCCCTACTCCACCAGAAGCCAACAAAGCCACCCAGTTCATTGAGTGGATCCAACACATCTGCCAATAGGTTCAGTATATTCTACATAAGTCTAATGCCAAGTACAAGCAATGCCATGATCAACATCGGGTTCCACATAAGTTTCAGGTGGGAGACAAAGTTTGGTTGCATTTGCAGAAATAACTCCTTACAGGGCCCCATCAGAAGCTTCACCCACTTTGTTATGGGTCATACACCATCACCAAGGTTGTGGGTGACAATTCGTTTGAGCTCAACATTCCCCCTTCCTTGGTCTGCATCCAGTTTTCAACGTGGCTCTCCTTCGACCATATTTCCCACCATTATTCGACACCTTAGAGATACAAGAGCAGTTGACACCAACAACGCTCAACCCTCACTGCATGCAACATGGATCCAATGATCAGATTATGGACACACATATCAAGGGCACTCGACTACAAAGGATCCATATTTATCGAATCGTCAAAGCAGGGCAGCTCCTGCACTAAGGCAAGTGGCTGACTCGGGGCCAAATTAATGGAACAGCGTTGTACTCGAACATTAATGTTTGCATGGCGGTGAACCAACCCACCACCTTCGCACGCGCATATTGATTTGCATCCTCTTTGAGCGCTTGTAGCTGTTAGCCCTATCGATTATGCTCCTGTGTGTTTAATCCGAACCCTACCATCATGCCCGCGCCATGGATCCAGTCGTAAGGGCTGAGCCCAATGGTAACCAGGCATTGTTGATATTCGATGGTGCTTATAGCGACCTTGAAGAATTCGGCTGGCTCCCGTTCATACGAAGGTTTGATGGATATAACCCTGGTGTGGCTCGGCAATTCGCATTAACCTTTGATGGTTGTCGAGCCAAGGTTGGGGATGTGCAGTTAGAAATTAACGAGAAATTTCTCAGTTTAGCTACCAGTCTACCTGCTACTGGTCAGAAATGGTCAAAAAACTGAAAAATGGAAGATGTCCCTTGGACATTACTCTTCCAATCACGAAAGGTGAATTCTTGTGACAAGGGTTTACCCGCAAACATGTTGAAGCAACGTTGGCACGACTTGTTGATGGTAACCAAGCAGTTCATCATCTGCGAGGGCTAGTATGGTTTCGTTTTCTTGTACCACCTTCGGCTACTTATGGTTTTCATGGGCTATGAACTTAATATGCCTCACTACTTGCATAGGATTTTGTTTAAAATGTCTAAAAGGTATAAACAAAACCAGGCCGACAGCAGCCTGTTTCACTTTGGGTTAATTAAAATGCTTGTGGTATATCACTTAGGGTTGCACCGAGACTGTTGGGATGATTTTCTTAAACGAAACGATTTTGATGGCTCAAACCCACCACAAGTTGACAAACCTGTGGTGAGTGAGAGTAAGTCAGTCCTCCATGTGCCTTATAATGCTCTGCTACCCAAACCCATACCCGATTCACCTATTTACCTACCCATTTCTGTCACCACATATGTGGACACTACTAAACCTGTGGCTAAAAGGCCTAAAGCCAAACCCACTGCCAATTCTAAAGGCAAGAAAAATGCCCGATTAATCTCTCGCATGGCAAGAAACAAACCAAAAACACCCGTTAATCCTGACCCTATCATGGTAAGTGAAGACTCTGACTCGGAGATTGAACGTTACATGACGAGTATCCCTATTCTGAAGGTCTGTGTGACAAACCCTCATACGATTTTGTCAAAAACCTACCACCTTGTTTGCAAAATGATCCTAATTTTCCCGGCATCAAAATGCCTTGTGAAACCCCTGGTGACTCGTCTAAACCCCCTCCTGCTCCAACAGAAACAACTGCTCCACCATGTGATCAGTGTGGCTCATGGTTGGAAAGGTATTACCTCGATGTTCCAAGGCTGCAGTCCAGAATTCTTCTGAAGGATCAAGTTGCAAGGATCACCAGCCAGAAGGCAAAGATGCCATTCACTGATAAAAAACAGCGAACAACAGGTTCGATTTTGTTTAAGAATGTGGAGTCTGCTACAGCGGTTGTCAACTCAAAGTTGGCATAGTCCGAACAGTCGCACTGGTATGATTATCACCTGTTTATATGATGAACTCACAGCTCTATGTATAGCATCGATTTAAAATTGTTTAATAAGCATGCATTGTTGTATATAAGTTTGTTTTGATTAATC
>JZKD02S0383149.1:109757-120850 GCA_000966675.3 Picea glauca
GTTAGTTTAGTTTCTTTCATTTAGTTTTAGTTAGTTTTAATTTGTTTGTTTTATTTGTTTTAGATTACTTAGCTCGGATCAATTCTCTCTTTGGTTTTCTTAAAAGACCTTAGAGCGGCCAACGGAGTCGTTAAACTCGTCAGGGTGGTCCATTCCAAACGGCTTGGGTTATTTAGACAACCCCGGACCGGTTCCACTCTCCCAATTGATGGACGGTCAATTTCGCCCGTCAACACAACTCTCCCTCCACAAAGGAACTCACAGGTAAGATTATACATTTCCATGTTATCACATGCACCCCATGCCCAAATATTTACCGATGCCACCTCATACAATTACATGACTTGGACTAGAATCCACCTAGGAAACACACCAAACTTAAGAGAGGTTATCGCAAGAGGACACCCTGAGACCCTCTCCAAACCTAAGTTGTCAAATTACATAAATTATTTGAGCATTTGTTTGGGGTTAAGGGGGCTTTGATGCACATGTTCGGGTAATTTAATTATTAGATGTGATTTACATGCTATGATCCTTTTGAATTATGAACCCCTGGAGGGCGTACTTATTGTTTCTCCAGGACCTTTCTTGGTGGATAGGTACACATAAGGGAATGATTACCTCAGACGTTCATGGGGGCTCAAAGCCCACATATGGATGTTGAAACCCCAGCCAGGGGTAAGAAGAGATGGAAGGCTTGCACCAAATGAAGGAATGATGTTCCCTTTAGAGGCACTATGGAAGCCCGAGACCTAAGGTCTCATGCTCCTCCCACCTAAACGTTGACCTTGGCAGGCCTTGGACGTCACCTCTGCAGCCCTAGACGTCACCTGTCGGTTGGGGTTGTCACCTTGGAGGCATTCATGAGGCTATTTTCATGTGTGGGAAAATTTAGGCCTTTGGAGGCCCAACGATTCATCTCCTTTCCCAAGTGTCCCACACTTGAGGTCCAACGTCACCTTAGGAGGGCATGATGTCACCTTTGGAGGCCTATTTAGATGCAAATTGAATTTATTTTGGTAAAAATGTAATTTTTTAGTAAAATGGCCAGGTCAGCCATGAGATTTTGATCTAAAATAATTAAAGGTCATAATTTTGTTATAAATAGACATAAAGTGACATTAATTTTGACCATAACTCATCACACACAAGTGGTGGTCTGAAATTTTCGCTCTCTTTAAGGGTTATTGGCTGAAATAACTAGTGCACACCTCTTGGGAAAGCTTTGTGGTGGTGTATTTTTCATTTTTCATAGTGGAATGGTCTTCAACTAGGGTTTGACTTGATTATTCTTGGTGAAGTAAGTGGAAAATCTGCATTTTTATTCATTTTATGGATGTTTGTGGTAAAATTTACTTGTTTCATGTCTAAGATTATGAAATTGCTTGTTTAAACCCTAGGGGAGAAACAACAAATGCTTCTTTCTCCCTATAACTCTTCTACTAGCTTGATTTTTCCAATTATACATTTTTATTGGGAGTAATTATTAGATCCCTAAAGTGTTAGCTCTCTATAAATTGTCTTTCAAAAACGCTAAGGAAGGAAGGTACATTAGGGCCTAGAAGTGCCTACTCTCTAGAAAAACCTCCCTTAAAGGGTTAAATGTTTGAGGCCTTGAAGTGCCAACACCTCTTGCATTTATTTCTTCCCTTAGCTAAAAATTATCATTATTTTATTTCCCAAGTGATATTGTTACTATTATTGACTCCATAAACCCCTAAAAGGCACTAATTTCTACACTCTTGTGGATGAATGAGACCAAATAAAATTTCAAAACATTTTCTTGAAACTCTCACTAACACTAATAGCCATATTTATGCTTCTATAATTGTTGTTACAAACTTTATTTAGCATCCTTAATCAACATATTAACGCCTAAAACTAACCCAGAAATTTGCATTTGCCTAGGTGTTATCATCCCAAGGCTCTACTCTTCCTTTTGATATTGTCCTAGGTGAAATTTTCTGAAGTTGTTTAAGGTTGTTGTTGTTGTTGTAACTAATGTTACAGACATCATTTCAGCCCCTTAACAGCCCTCAAACTGTCCATAAAACCACCCAACACTTGTATTAGGAAAACTACTATCATTATATGCTAAAGTGTTTGTTCAATTGCCTAATTCAAATACTTTTATGAAGTGGTTTTGTTGTTGTCATAAGTATTATTTTACTGTTGTTGCAAGTATTTTGACAGCCTATTCAAGTCACTTATTGACTTGTTTTAAATCTTAAAATTATGAGTGACAAACTACTATCAAACTTGCAAAGTCTTTATATCATTTTTTTCATCATAGCTTACAATCTCTAGACATATTTGTTGTTGCTATATATTTCATCTTTTAGTGTTTCAGTAGCATATTTATATCTTGAAGTCACTGATTTGAGACATTAGTATCATTTCTTACTACTAACATTTGTTGTTTCATTGGTAAATGGAAAGTACCACTCATTTCCTTTTCCTTTGCCCATTTAAACCTTACCAAGTGATTTATTTCCTTGAGTGACCTAGAGAGAGGGGTGGGTTTTTATCTGGTCTTTTTACCCTTCATCAACCAACTAGGTCTTGGGACGTCTCCCTTGGAGTGAGTTTCTTCTCCTCCTAAATAGAAAGAGGTATCTTATTGGGGTGACAGTATAGGACTACCTTCATGTTACGTCAAGCTAGGCCTACTTGCCTTTAGGCTTTGGGCAAGTATAAATTGTGCAATAACAACGGGGAAAACAAAATCTTCCCTTTTATCTTCCTCCCCTATTAAGTCAATGATTTCACCTGGATTTTTCACAGTAATCAGTGTCCTCTATTCCTCACTATTCTTATGTTTTTCTTATGTTATCTCTCTTTGCAACTGATCCAATTCATACTTTTTATTTTGCCTTGCTTCTTCATCCTCGATTTTCCTCAACTCATTGGCCCAACTATGTTCTTTCTTTTTCTTCTCCTCAACTTCATGATGTCAGTTTTGTTCCTCCTTATCTCTTTTTCTCTTCTCAATAAATTCATTTTCTCTTTGATGCTTCTCATCTTTCTTCCTTCTTTCAGTGAGTACTTCTTGATTTGCTTCTTATTTTTCTTCTTTTTTCTTCCTTTTTTCTTCCTTTTTTCTTCCTAAATCCTCCTTTCTTCAACTTTGTCTTTTAATAGCCTGTCTTGTTTAGCTAGTATATCCTACATTTCCTTTTCTTTCATGGGATCTTCTTCTCCTCCTGATTTTGTCGCACCAAGTTCTTGACTAGAGGATGCTCCAAATTTTACTATTCTAATATGTTCTTCTATAGGCAGAGAAGCAAAAATGGTTTTTCATGGGTTGGACCTTCTCTTATGCACTTATTTCCAGTCTTAGCTAGTTTCAGTGAACAAATCCTATTCACATTTTTCATGGGAATATGGCTAAGTTAGGGACACATGTCCTACATGTTTTTATACCAATCCCTTGGGGTCATGCTTTATGTACTTGCATGTCATAAATATATATTCTATATGCACCTGACCTTCATGCTTTGCATGCTTATCATCTTTCACTACATAATTCCCTATTTGGAAATTGTAAGGAATGAATAGTATCTTCTTACCCTTTCCAAGAGTGGCATTGAAACCCTGCATGACCATTTGATAGCATATTTCTCCAACCACCAATCTATCAGGCACATACATAGGTATCAAATGTGGTGGGCTCATGGAAGCATATATTATTAAATATGTATACCTTTTTTCATAATACCAATTTCCTGTACAAGATAAAATATTCTTAGCTTGATTTGATAATCTAGGGCACTCGTGCCTAAATACAAGAAGTATATCCTTGGAATGAGAAAGTCACAGATTTGGGAACATAATTTTTTATATATGTTTTCCCGCAACATATTGAAGTATAGATGGACAAATGGTTCATAGGTTTTCTAGGTTAATGACAGTCCGACACATAATACATCCAAAATAAAAGAAACCATATGAAATATGAGAAGGACCACCTGGTTTTGGAGATTACACTTGAATGATCTTCAGACTGAGTTGCTTGGAGATAACCCCTCCTTGATTAAAATTCTTGCCCCACATCACTACATGATATGCCAAAGGAAACCATGCTTCAAAGAATTGGTAGCAATACCTCTCGCCATATAACCTGCATAACAGGATCATCACACACATGTAGGGCTCCCTCAAATTAAAGATGGCATATCTTCCACTCGATCTCTTAGAAAATTTCTTATCCTCCTTCCACCAACTGCTCAATATCTTGTTGGTATCATACTGCTCATAGAAAGAAATTACAAAATATTTGGTGAGGGACTCATCTGATTCTTGAAGCTTGTAGCAGTAAGACATATCTTGGGGAAAGAATGACCCTATGAACTCCCATTTTTCATTGAAAATTTTTCATTGTTGGGCCCTGGTGTGATTAATAACCCACTCCATCAACTCTACACAGGGTAAGACTAGCGCTCTGGAAACAACTCAATGAAGCATCGATATATTAATTGAGGGAAAATCATGTCATCCACCTCTCAGAGTTGAATGTCGTTATGTGGAGTGGATTCCAGACACTCCCCTTTATCCAATTTCTAGAACAAGTCATTCCAAGAATGGATTTGAACATGGGTATAAGTCCCACTCATTGTGCAGATCTTAGTGTCGTGGTACATAGGTATGATGTTCAAAACCTTGTTTAGGGGTAGGACAATCAATGGTTCGGTGCTTTTTGGGGTCCAAGCTCCTTCCACCTATTATGGCTCAACCCTTGAACCTTCTCCAGGGCCAATGAACATGTGTAATGATGCTTACTTTTCTGAACTCCCTGAAATGTTGTTATTGTCAAGATAAAACCTTTTTTCCAAAGAAAGAAGTTAATATCTTCATTTAGTTAGGCACAAACATACACTCAACCAAAGACCAAACTAACAAATCGAATAATGGGTAAACCTGGGAGAAAATGCAAGTTTTATACCCAAAATATCGAAGTAATGAGGCAATATATAATTCCCTTAATCCATACCCCAATTGCAATTGAAATTGTAAATGTACATTTAGGCTGGTGATTTGTTGGCACCAAGTGTTGGTTAATTTTTGCACACACCTGAGTAAGTGCACGAGGATTTCCATGAAGGGAAGGGTGTGCACATTCCATAGTGGTGCGTGCGCCTGAGTAAGTGCGCAAGCATTACCTTGAAGTGCACATTGTACCGAGTTGTGTGTGTGTGTGTGTATGTATATGTAGTTGAGGTCAGATATCCTGTGTGGTTAATGGGAAGGTGAGATGGGATGCAAAAAGGTCGGTGTGCCTATCCTTGTAAAATGTAATCACACTCAAATTATTAATAAAATCACATCATTGCACGTAGACCAATCAGACGAAAAGAGACGGGGGGATAAACTCCATCACAAAGGTAAAAGGGGGGCTTAAGTCCAAGGGAATATTTTATTTATATTTATGAAAATTATAATTTATGGATATTTATTTATCCTAAGTTCCTGAGGGATGGGAACAAGTCACCAAGTGGCTAAATCTAATTCTTAATGTGACTACAAGTGTCCAGTTATGACAATGCAAATATATGGTTGAACCTTAGTGTATTTTGGGGAGGATTCGTTGATTTTTTCCTGAGGGTTCAGACCATATGAACAAAAAACGACCATTACCTTATCTGCAGAGAAAATCCCGGAAAGGATTTTTCCATCTAGTAATTAGAGACCTTGTTGTCGAATAGGTGGGTTGTCAAGCCTATGGGAATTCTCTCAAGGTGAGATATTCATTGTTGAAGAGGAGGGTTGTCAGGCCCATGAGTATTCTCTCCAGGTGAGATAATTGGTAGGAATTGTTTCCTGGTGCATTGAGCATTAGTTACAGAGCTCTGAGACTTCCTGCCTGACCTATTTTTGAAGCTCTGGAATGGAATTAGTGGGGCAGTCGAGGGACTATTGAGCAGAGAAGGGGCACACTTCCAAGGGTGGGATAGGCATGTGGGTCATGATATACTGTAGGCTAGTTGCAATAGTTGAGCACCTTGGAATGAGCAATTTTGTTGATTACCAGACCTTATCCTAGCATTATGAATCATTTTTTCCCTGGTGGAGTTTAAGCCCCAACTCGGGGGTGACCTATTTCTGAAAGTATATGAGGAACATAGTATATGGTTGGGAGGAACGTTTGAGCTCTGTGCGCAGTTGGTGACTCTTTATAAAAATATAAGTGTCCTTTATGTTCTTGTCTAATTTACCTTGTGCTTAATTATCTATGTCTGATATGGGTTTAGTTCATGTATGACGTTGCATATAATTAATTTTTGTTATTCAGTATGATGTTGTTTGTACATGTAAGCATGTTGTTCTATTCAGTAATTATTGTCGCACATGCAGAGTATGATAGTTATTAAGTATTCATGTTAGTTAACTTTGTAATAATGGTCATGAGTTCTAAGGCAAGGCTAGAATTGTCGTGCATGCAGGGAAATAATTTGTGCATGCAAGAGGTTGGAATCGATGTGCACACGGGGAAGCAGATCCATGGGCACAAAGATAATTGAATCTATTTGTGGCACCAAAGTTGTTGCATGTGTAGTAGTAATCATGTGTTCAAAGTGGTTACACGCACAATATACTTGTGTGTTCTAAATGATTGTGCGCACAGTTGTATTATGTGTTAATTTCGCTATTATATCTAGTGTCTAAAGAAGAAAAATTGTATGGCACAATCCATCTTGGGATCATGCATGTTACCTCACATGATTACGCACATATTAATGTTATAGTGTATAATATGTGCACTATATTTTTGGAGTGGAATTTCTCAATAGTAAGTTGGGGATGTTACAAAGTGGTATTAGAGCATTTTTGTTAGTGCTGGTAACGAGGAACGTTACAGGTTGGTATCAAAAATTTATTTAGGAAGTTTACAGTAGTGGAGACGTTAAAATGGGGTAGTGTGTCCCAACTAGAAGGTTAGGTACTTTACAGAATGGTAGCAGAGCTCCAGTTTCAACATTGAGCCTGCATGGGCCGAGTATCTACTTAAGGTAAAAAATCTAGACTGGTAAGTGGTTGAATTTTGAATTACAGCACGGTCATGGTGCGTATAAAATAGGAATGTGCAAGTGTGTGCACTAAATTTTGACATTGTGGGGTGCAGTGCTAGAAATGCACAAAACAAAATGGTGCATCGGTGTGCGCACTAAAAATTTGTGGCTGCACGGAGCAAACCTGGTGGTGCATGCGTAATATTGATAAGCGGTGTATATGTTAAATATTGATATTGGGCATTGGTATGTGTTGAATACCAGTGCGTGCACAGGATTTAGAAAGAAGGAAGACAAAGTAAAAGGGTATTCGGTTGAATTCCAAATGACCATAATTTACTACGCAAGACTCAGAATTGCACAAGGGAGTAGTCGATGGGAAAGTTTTGGACAACAGAGTCTAATTATTCACCCAAAAATTTTGAATTGGGATGTTATAATCATCCAAGAAATTAAAAGAAAGGATTCTGACAAAATAGTGCAGATTTTTCATGAAATTATCATATGAATTCATCTAAAAACTATTATTGCCTACACATTTTGCAGAATTAACAAGTATTAAATCAAGACATAATCAATGAAAAGAGTCAAAATCATGGAAGATGCGCAAATAATTTACAACCATGATGATGAATTTGAGGGTTTGTATATTGGTATGGGTATTGATAGAACATAATCCAATCAGCATAGAGAAGGCAAGGAGGAGCGCATAAACTTGGTAGAAACCATAAAGGGACTGAAAAAAGATGACCAAGGCTATAAAGTTGATAATGTGAGGCTTATGAAAGCCAAGAAGCAACAAGATGGCTTCAATATCAAGTTGATGAAAATCTTGGACATAATAGAAAATAAAATAGATAAAGAGACAGATTCAAGCAAGTCCAGAAGTCGTCGGTCTCATGATGAGAGAAGAAAAACAAGAAGTGTTGATAGTAATCATCACCATGCACCAAATCATTCATTTATGAAAGCGTGCAGTATCTAAAGTTCATCTCATATCAGAAAGCATAAGAAAAGGACTGGGTTGGACAACCTACAGGGAGAAATGAATACGATCAAGCCTCCTACCTTTGATGGTGAGTAAAAGAAGGATGAAGAAGTGGAGACCTAGTTGTTGGGCATGAGGTGTTAAAATAATGTAACTGCAAAGTGTATTCTTATTACTATTTGATATATTATTCATTGGATCAATCCCCATTGTGGATTGATCATGTCGTCTATTGTAAAAGGACCAAATCCCCTTTTGCGGATTGGTCATAATGTACATGTAAAAGGAAAAATAAGAAGTTGGCTCCAGAATATATCAAGGGGTCCCGAAATATAATAAAGGTGGTTATAACCACCCAGTTGGAGAAGTCGGCCCTGCCAGTGAAGAGACACTTCACATGTGCCAGTATTGTATAAATAAAGAGACTAGCGCCTCACTTAGACACACACCTAACTTTCTCATTTGAGAGACAAGTTTCAGAATCGCAGTTAGAGAAGAAGGAGAGAGAGTGGTGCATCTTTGGGAGAGGATATTTTGTTATAATTTGAGTTATCTCTTGGCATTGTATTGGCTATCTATAATAAGGAAGTTTTGATAGGTTTTCTTGCCCTAGAGGGTTTCCCAACATAAATGTTGTGTCTCTTGTGATTGTGTATTTCTCAGTGATCTTGTATTATGCTATTGTTATCTATTGAAATGCAAATAACTATAATAATGTCTTAAAAATTAACATGGTATCAGAGCCAAGATGAAGAGAGCATCTTTCACAAGAGTGAAAAACATCACTATTGTCATGCATGCAAATTAGGGCTTTTGTTGGTGAGGTATTTCAGCCCTAAAACCATCTAAAAAAGTGTGCCCTCCCCCAAGGATCGTTTTTGTACCTTCAGCGCACCTTTTCAGTGGCTAGATCTCCCAAAAAGTGAAACCCTAGTTTCACAAAGTACCAAAAGTACCAGAAAACCAGTGTACCAGAAGTACCAGAGTACCAAAGGTACCAGAAAACTAGAAGCACCGGTCTAGAAATCCGCAGATCAAGTTTGGAGGAGTAAAAGTTGGATTTTCTCATATCCAAACACACCAGGCTACTTGCCTCAGCCAAGCACACCTCCTGGTAAGTTCAGATTTTGATTTTGAGTACTTTTATTTTTCGGTCATTTTCCTAGCTCCAGGTAAAAGATGTCTGCAAGCATTAAACTTGTTAAAAAGCTAGAAGGAGTGGAAAACTTATGTGCCTGGAAGTATAGGATTGGCCTCATTCTTGAAGATAATGAATTAGCAATATTCACCAAAGAAGAAGTGTCGGAACATGCCGATGCTGCAGAAAAGGCAAAGCATCAAAAGGACACAATCAGGGCCAAAAGAACATTGCAAATTCAATCAAAGACCACTTGATTCCTTATGTGTCATCTAAGAAGACTCTAAAAGAATTTTTTTATGCCTTGACCATATTGTATGAATGAAATAACATAAAATGGAAGATTAATCTAAGAACTCAACTGAAGAATACAAGGATACAGAAAGGAGAATTTATTCAGGAATATTTCTCCATAATATATCAATTCAAAGAACAACTAGAAGAAATAGGAGATACTATAGACGAAGACGAAATTGTGTTGACAGCCCTAAATGGCCTCACAAGACCTTGGGATGCATTCATCCAAACGATTTGTGCCAGAACAGAGAAACTATTGTTTGATGGTCTATGGGAAGAGTGCATCCAAGAAGAAACAAGAGTAGTGAATCGTGAAGTGTTACTAGCAAGAGATGATGATCAAGCCCTAGCTACTCACACCAAAGGAGGAAGGAAGAAACCCTACTTCCAAAAGGCGACTCATAAAGATCCTAAACATTCAAACAAATTCAATCATAAAGAATCTCATCCAAGGAGATTTCAGAAGAAGGGACAACGAAAGGAAAGAGACTACTCATCTATACAATGCTATCATTGTGACAAGATGGGACATATTGTGAATTTTTGTCTGGCCAGACAAGAAGAATACAAGAGAAAACATAAGAGGCACCATGCCCATGTAGTCGAAGATGAAGAGCCACCCACAAAGATGATAAGAGAGCATATCAAAGACCATGTCTTAATCTCGTCCCTCTCAGGATCTGTAACACCTAGAGAGGACACTTGGCTCATTGATATTGGTGCATCCAAGCACATGACGGGACAAAGAAACATTCTCTCTTGTATCTCAGAAATGAAGTTTTCTCAGAAAGTGACACTTGGAGATGATTACCAATATTCCATCAAGGGAGTGGGAGAATCAAACCACAAATTGAATTCAGGGAATTCATTGAAGATGAAGGACGTACTATATGTACCAGGTTTGACCAAGAACCTACTCTCCATTTCATCCTTAGAAAAGAAAGGCTTCAGAGTTTCCTTTATAGATGGAGAAGTTCTTATGTGGGCTAAAGGAGAAACCCTAAATGAAGCAATCATCATTGGAAGTGAAGAAAATGGCTTGTATAAACTAAAGGGTCACTCAGAGGCTTCCATGACCCACACCATTGAAAAATCATATGAACTTTGGCATAGAATATTAGCTCACATCAACTACAAGGCGCTACCATACATATGCAAAGCAGTCACAGGTTTACCAGAACTCAAAGGTGACCATGAAGACGTATGCAATGGATGTGCACAAGGGAAGAACATCAAGAACCCGTTTCCAAAGAGAGACAGGAAAGAAGAAGGAGTCCTAGAGCTCATTCATTCAGATGTATGTGGCCCAATGCCATCACCCTCCATTAGTGGGTATGTATATTATGTATAATTTATTGATGATTATTCTCATAAGACCTGGATATATTTTTTGAAATCTAAAGATGAAGTGTTCATCAAGTTCATGGAATTCAAAGCCTTGATAGAGAATCTTTCTGAAAGAAAGATTAAGATACTTAGGTCAGATAAAGGAGGAGAATGTACCTCAAAAGAGTTTGTGAAATTATGCAAATATGTTGGGATCAAGATGGAACTCACTACTCCCTATAATCCCCAACAAAACGGTGTAGCTGAACGAAAGAACAGAACAATAATGGAAGCTGTGAAGACTATGATCCATGATCAAGATCTTCCTATGTGCTTA
>JZKD02S0383149.1:120900-174931 GCA_000966675.3 Picea glauca
AGGTAAGCCATCTCAAAATATTTGGCTGCCCAGTATTTATTCATATACCAAAAGAGAAGAGAAACAAGTTGGAACCTTCAGGAAAGAAGGGAATATTTGTGGGATACTGTGAGGTATCCAAGGCCTTCAGAATCTATATACCAGGTCACCATCACATTGATATCAGCAGGGATGTGACCTTTGATGAAGATGCAGCGCTTAAGAAATCAAGAAGATGCCATCTTGAAGAAGTATATGAAGAGGAACCCGTAATCCCCAGAACTGCAGTGAGTGAGGTTCCCAGAGCCGCAGAACCAGTGAGGGAAGTCGTGACTTCCCCTGATGAGGAAATTCTAAAAGACCATGATATATCAGAAGGTCAAGAACCTCCTCAGATGACGATCCTCCATAAAAGGAAGCTAGCTTGGGCTAGAGAGCTTATTGAAGATGGAGAGAAGTATGGTGTTCCCAAAGGAACTATGAGACAGGTGAAAAGACCAAAGCCACTCTCCAGTTATCAACTTTGATGTGTGATCTTATAGAGGAGGAGCCTACCTGCTTTGAAGAAGCCATTCAAAGGAAAGAATGGGCAGATGCCATGACAGAGGAATACCAATCCATAATAAAGAACTATGTATGGGAAATAGTTCCCAGACTGAAGAGTAAAGATGTGGTATCCTCCAAATGGTTCTTCAAAATAAAACATGTTGTTGATGGAAGTATTGAGAAGTATAAAGAAATATTTGTCGCTCATGGCTTTTCTTAAAAGGAAGGCATTGACTATGAAGAGACATTCGCTTCTGTAGCCAGATACACTTCGATCAGAACCATCATAGCTCTTGCAACTAAGATGAAGTGGAAGTTGCACCAGATGGACGTAATGACAACTTTCCTAAATGGTGTCATCGAAGAGGAAGTGTATATAGAGCAACCTCAACGGTTTGAAGTTGAATATAGGAAGTCTCATGTCTACAAATTGAAGAAAGCCTTATATAGATTGAAGCAAGCTCCTAGAGCTTGGTATGGCCGTATAGACAGTTTCTTGATGAGCTTAGGCTTTACCAAGAGTAAAGCAGACTCTAACCTCTACTTCAAAGTCATGAATGATGAGCCAGTAATATTACTATTATATGTGGATGACTTATTCTTAACTGGAGTAGAAAATCTCATCACTAAATGTAAGAAGAGACTTGCCTCAGAATTTGAAATGAAAGACCTTGGCCTAATGCATTATTTCTTAGGTCTTGAGGTATGGCATACAAAACATGTTCACCTAGTGGCTACAAAACATGTGATGAGGTACCTTAAGGGTACAATAGATTGTGGTCAAAGCTATGATGGAGATCATAATTTCAGACTAAGTGGATATACTGATGCAAATTGGGTAGGAAGTGTTTCTGACAGGAAAAGCACTTCAGGGTGTTGTTTCAGTTTGGGATCAGTTATGATCTCGTGGCAGAGTAGGAAGCAATCCATCATTTCTCTCAGCACAACGGAAGCAGAATACAATGTTGCATGTTCTGCCAACTGCGAAGCTATATGGCTTCAAAAGTTGTTGACCGGTCTATTTGACCTAGAGATGGAAGAAACCACGATCCTATGTGACAAACAGAGCTACATAAAGATGACAGAGAATATTGTATTCCACAATAGGTCGAAGAACATAGATATCCGATATCATTATATCTGTGACATGGTGTAGAGAGGAGCTTTAAAGCTCTAGTACATTAGCACAGATAAACAGGTTGATGATGTGTTGACCAAGCCTCTATCTCGTATAAAGTTTGAGCACTTTCGAGATAAGCTTGGTATAGTCTGAAAGGACCTTCCTTGAAAGGGGGAGTAGTTGTTGTGATGATATATCTCTTGCTTCTGACCTGACGGTGATGGTTGTGACCTAAAGCAAGATGATGTGACGTGACTAGTACTATGCTTTCGACTGGATAGTTGTGACGTAAAGCTATTCTAGTATCCTGCTTCCAACCTGATGATTGTGATGTAAAGCAGGACGAGTACCTTGATTCCAACCTGATGGTTGTGACATAAAGTAGGATGAGTACCTTGCTTTTGACCTGATGGTTGTGACGTAAAGCAAGATGATGTGATGAGACTAGCACTGAGCTTCCAGCTAGATAGTTGTGACGTAAAGCCAATCTAGTATCCTGCTTTCGACCTGATGGTTGTGACGTAAAGAAGGATGAGTACCTTGCTTCCTACCTAATGGTTGTGACGTAAAGCAGGATGAGTACCTTGCTTCTGACCTGATGGTTGTGATGTAAAGCAAGATGATGTGATGAGACTAGCACTGATCTTCTGGCTGAATAGTTGTGACGTAAATCCAGTCTAGTATCCTGCTTCTGACCTGATGGTTGTGGCGTAAAGCAGGATGAGGATCTTCGGAAAAAGAAGTTGGCCCCAGAATATATCAAGAGGCCCCGAAATATAATAAGGTGGTTATAACCACCTAGTTGGAGAAGTAGGCACTGCCAGTGAAGAGACACTTCACACATGCCAGTCTTGTATAAATAAAGAGGCTAGCACCTCACTTAGACACACACCTCACTTGCTCATTTGAGAGACAAGTTTTGGAATTACAGTTAGAGAAGAAGGAGAGAGAGTGGCACATCTTTGGGAGAGGATCTTTTGTTTTAGTTTGAGTTATCTCTTGGCATTGTATTGGCTATCTATAATAAGGAAGTTTTGTTGGGTTTTCTTCCCCTAGAGGGATTCCCAGGATAAATGTTGTGTCTCTTGTGATTGTGTATTTCTCAATGATCTTGTATTATGCTATTGTTATCTATTGAAATGCAAAGAACTATAATAATGGCTTAAACATTAACATGAGGAAGTACTTCCAACTGCATAATTACTCTGTGTAGGTAGAAGGGAGAATTACCATCTATCAGCTAAAGGGAAAAGTATGAATGTGTTGGGATCAATTCATGTAAGTGCAACACATTAATGAGAATAAGGTTACTTGGAGAGAGTTTAAACGGTATTTTAAAAAGAAATATTTAACCAAGCGATACTATGACAAG
Organism: Picea glauca; assembly: GCA_000966675.3. NCBI lineage: Eukaryota > Viridiplantae > Streptophyta > Pinopsida > Pinales > Pinaceae > Picea > Picea glauca. Next base: position 123,918 of record JZKD02S0383149.1, read on the forward strand.
AAAATGAAGGAGTTCTTTGAACTCAAGGTTGGGGGTATGCCAATAAATGAGTATGAAATAAAATTCTTAGAACTGTTGAAATATGTTGCTTTCATCAAGGACGAGCAACTTAAAATTCAGGGGTACCTGAGTGGGATGTCATCATTTATCAGTGACAAGATAAAATATGATGACCCGAAGACATTGGAGGAAACCATAAGGCGAGCTAAATGTCTCTATTGTCAACAAAGGGGAAGAATGACTTTCCAAAAGGCTTGGGAAGAAAAGAAGAAAAGAAATATGGAACAGAGGAAGAAAGGGACTAAGCCACCGTTTTTCAAAAATACTTCTTAAGGACAACCAACTCCCAAAGAGCCTAGAATCACTGAGACAATGGGGAAAAGACCAAGGCAACCACCTATTCAATATTGGGGTTGTGGGGAAGACCACATGTACATATATTTACCTCACAGAGGTGAAAAAGGTGAGGAATGTTCACATTGTACAACAAGTTGCGACAGTTGAAGACATGGGCATAAATGTACCAAGGATCTATGCAGCCATGGATAACAAACAAGCTGAGTTTTAGTTGCACATGATTGAAGTGGAAGGTAAGATAAATGACCAAACCATTGTTATTTTAATTGATTCAGGAGCTATTCATAGTTATCTAGATCCTAAGATGGTGGAAATATTCCAATTTCCAAGAAGAAATCTTGGAAAACCTTGGATGGTACAACTAGCTACATGAGAAAAAAGGAAAATTAATGAGATGGTTAAGGCATGTCCAATGAATATGAATGGACTAAGTGCAAAAGATGATTTGAATATCATACATTTGGGCTCTTATGATTGCCTTATTGGTATGGATTGGTTGGACCAACATCATGTTGTTCTAGATTATTACAATAAAGCATTACTTGTTTGGATGAGGAAGGGAATTTAAGAATAGTTCAAGGAATTTCAAGAGCTGTGACTATTAGAGAAGTTTCAGCCTTGTAATTGAAGAAAATATACAGTAAAGGATGCCAAGTATTTGCAACGCACATGGAGGATGCACCTAAGGACAAAGTTCCAAATGTTGAAGATTGTGCACTACTAAAATAATTTGCAAATGTCTTTAAAGAAATATCAGGGTTGTCACCAAAAAGAGATATTGATTTCTATATTAATTTGATTCCTGAAGCAACCCCCGTATCCAAGACTCTTTATAGGATGAGTACACCAAAGCTGAAGGAATTGCAGATGCAACTTGAATATCTTTTGAAGAAGCGGTACATACACCCAAGTGTGTCACCTTGGGGTGCCCCAGTATTGTTTGTGAAGAAGAAGGATGGTAAGTTGAGGCTTTTTATTGACTTTAGGCAGTTGAACAAAGTAATTGTAAAGAACAAGTATCCTTTTCCAAGCACAGATGACCTCTTTGACCAACTAAGGGGTGCACAAATATTTTCAAATATTGATGTCAGATCTAGATATCACCAAGTGAGAATAAAATAAAAATGCATCAGCAAGACTACTTTCAGAACGAGGTATGGACATTATGAGTTCATCATGGTGCCATTTGGATTTTCAAATGCACCAATTGTCTTCATGTGTTTAGTGAATGGTATTTTCAGAGAATACTTAGATAAGTTTGTCATTGTATTTTTGGATGGCATACTTATTTGCTTAGAGTTTGAAGAAGAACATGAGCAACACTTGAGGATGGTGTTGCAATTATTGAGAGAACATCAATTGTATGCCAAGTTGAGCAAGTGATCATCATTCTACCAAAGGAAGATTCATTACTTGGGTCATATCATTTCAGAGGAAGGGATACTTGTAGACACTGAGAAGATAAAATCCATTGAAGGATGGCCAAAACCAAGGAATGTTGCAGAGGAGGTCCATAATGGGACTTGCAGGTTACTACAGAATATTCATTGAGAGCTTCTCAAAGATTGCATATCCAATTTAATCCTTCCAAAAGAAAGGTGTGCAATTTGAATGGACTCTAGATTGTGTAAGGAGTTTTCAACACTTGAAGAGTTTGTTGAAAAGTGCACTAATTTGAGAATTGTCGATCCTAATGAAAAATTCATTGTGTGCACAGATGCATGCAAGGAAGGGCTTGAGAGAGTCCTTATTCAGAATGGGCTTATAGTATGCTATGAGTCAAGGAAATTAAAAGAGCATGAAATAAACTATGCTACTCATGATTTGGAATTGGTAGCCATAATGCATGCTTTGAATATGTGAAGGAACTACATCATGGGAATAATATTTGAGTTGAGGACAAACCACAGTGGTCTGAAATATTTGTTTGGACAACCAATTTTAAATGCTAGGAAAAGCAAGTCGTTAGATTTCCTCAGTGAATATGACTTTGATATCAATCATATCAAAGGAAAAGATAACAGGGTGGTTGACGCACTCAACAGGAGGGTGCATGAGATGCACGCTATAGCCATTAGCATGTGCAAATCAGATTTGAGTAACTGAATTTTAGAGGTGGTCAAATCAGATTAGCACTTTGTGGACATAAAGGAAAATTTACAGCAAGGTAAATTGCAACAAAAAATTGAAGGTCATGAGCTAAAAGAGGATGGAATCTTCCTGTATAGGCGCAAATTTTATGTGCCAAATGACTAGGAGTTGAAAAATTTGTTAGTTTTAGAGATGCATAAGATTCCTTATGTTGGGAACCCAGGCTACCAGAAGATAATTGTAGCGGTCAAAAAGCAATACTATTGGCCAGACATGAAAAAGGAGGTTTCTAATTTTATTACTAGATGCCTTGAATGTCAAAAGGTCAAGGTTGAGAACAGACACACAGCTGGTTTGTGAAAACCTTTACCCATTCCTGAGTGGAAGTGGGAAGTTGTGACCATGGATTTCATTCTAAGCTACCCAAAACAACCAAGCAACATGATTCTATTATGGTAGTGGTAGACAAGCTTACTAAAGTTTCCCATTTTATTCCAGCTAAGTCAAATTATAAGGAAGCCAACATTGTTGATATATATGTGAGAGAAATTGCTAGGTTGCATGGTGTACCTAAGAGAATTGTGTCTGATAGAGATCCCAAGTTCACATCGAATTTTTGGAAAGGGATATTCAAAGGATTTGGGACAAATATGAACTTTAGCACAACATATCACATTGAGTAATATGGACAAACAGAGAGAGTAAATCAGGCGATCAAATATATGCTCGGGATGTATGTGATGGATAAACCATCAAAATGGGAAGACTACCTACATTTGGTAGAGTTTACTTACAACAATGGATATCAAGCATATTTAAAGATGAGCCCATTTGAGGCACTTTATGGTAGAAAGAGAAACACACCAGTGAGTTGGGACAACCTAGTAGACAGGATAGTAGTTGGGCCATATTTACTAAGGAAAATGGAAGAGAAAATGGTAAAAATAAGGAAGAATTTAAAAGTTGCCCAAGACATGCAGAAAAGTTGTGCAAATAAAGGCAGAACCCAAAGATATTTTAAAGTGGGTGACCATGTGTTCTTGAAATTAAAAGCAAGACACATTTCCCTGAAGTTGGAAAATTGTTCTAAGCTGGAAACATACTACTATGGGCCATTTGAAATCCTAGAGAGGATTGGTTATGTCACACATATGCTTGCATCGCTTGCATCCTTGTGTATTCATAATGTTTTTTTATGTATCTTTGATAATAAAAAGTACGTACCTGATGTCAATCATGTCATTGAATGAAATGTGATTTAGGTGGAGCCAAAAGGTGATTTTCAAGTGCGGCCAGTTTGCATATTGGATTGAAAAATCAAACAATTCTGGAATCGAGACATGGAGCTAGTAAAGGTCCAATGGACCTGTTACGATCCTGAGGATGCAACTTGGGAGCACGAAGATTCTATGCGGGCAGAGTACCTACATCTTTTTTAATACTTTTGAATTTTTTGTATGTACATGTGTATATAATGCACTGAGGATAGTGCATAAATAAGGGGGATGGGTATGTAATACTAATCTGGGATCTTTTCATCGAAGTCACTTATAAATAATTGTATTAAATGAGCATAAGTCAAAGTGCACCATAAAGAAGGAAAATCTCAATAATGAAGAGACATAAGCATCAAATCTCAACACAAAAACTTTATAAGGAAGTTCGTCCCTAGTGGACTACGTCTTCGGGTCCTGCTCTCAAATGGGTAGGCCCTTTTATTAACTCAACAAAAGAATTTGTCAAAATACATAAGTATACCTCATTCTAGAATTAAACTCTAGAATATTTTCTCAAATCAGAAAACAAATAGCCCCATTGAATTTATGGCATCGAATTACCCAAAATTGATTGTCTCCATGCCTCAATCCAACTCTGGCACTCCCAGACCCTTGAGAAATCTCGTCTCAATTTTCATTCCTGCTCCCCACACTTAATTATTTGTACTACATCTCCTTTTTCATGCCTGATTGTACCATCATGCACCTCCCTCCTTTTCGTCCATGGGACAACTCAAATTATAAGTAAAAAGTGGGGTGGACTACACAATATAGTTTGTTGTCCCAACGATGGCAGATTTTATTGTTAAGGTGTTTGTATAGGGGGAGGTCCCAGGGTCGAGCCCGCAGACCTCCCCTTTTGGGTTATGGTTATCACAATATACAATATGTGGAATGGAACCTCCGCTAGATTTGGCAGGCCCGCCTTTTTTATTTTTGAAATTCGGTTTTCGGGCCCTCATTGGCCATTTTCGCACTGCCACATGGCAGCCCATGACTGGGCTACGTGGCAGCCAACCATTAGGCCACTCTAACCACTTTCACAGTCACTTTCCATGTTATCCTGCAACATCACCGTACGGTCTGCCACATGGCACTTTTTCATTGGTCCACGGATTGACCTGAAAATGCCAAAAATGAGTGACACGTGGAAGCCTCTGGTGCTGCCACATCACCATGTTGATGTCATGTTGACATCAGCATGACACATGTCTCCTTTTGCATGTGCCACATACATTGTATGGATGTTTACATCATTTGTACCGATGCTGACGTCAGCAGTACGGATGTTGACTCATCTCTGTTGACTGGGTTAGGTTGAAAAAAACTTTGACCGCGAATATCTTTTGATCCGTAACTCCGTTTGACGAGTCGTTTATTCTGTTGGAAATATTGTGACGTGCTCTTCGCGATGATTCCAATTTCATTAAATTTTTAGGACTTTGAATTTTTTCCCCTTTCTCTATCTGCTGAGGCCATTCTGAGCTTCCTGAGTTGCTTCTGTGAATTCTGAGTTGTCCTTAGTATTCTCTAGATATTTTTTGGATCATGCCTTCCCACTAAGAGATTTATGGACCACCAAAATCTTTCATCAATCAACATATAAGTGAGGGAAGAGTTCCCTCACCTTATCCTTCTAAATCCACTTTGTCTTGCTTGGATGTGTGCCATTTAAGCCTACTCGAAGATAATCAATATCACCCTTGCGTGAAGTCCTCTTCCTTCTGTCCAGGATGATATCTTCCTTTAACTCGTCCAAGTAATCAGAAGAAAAATCATCAACTGAAGTTATTGAAACTTCCTCATCCTAATCCATGATCATGGGAGGCTCAAAAAATTTCAAGTTATCTACGTTTACAACTGAGTAGATCTGCATATAAGGTGGAAGATCTAGACGAAAAGCATTGGAACAACTTTTCTCCAAAATAGTGAAGGGTCCATAACAGATGGGCTTGAGTTTTTTTCCTTTACCCTTCAATATTTCCTTGTTGATGTGAATCCATACCTGGTCTCCAACCTGGAACTCATGATCAACCTTGTTTGTCATGTCGAGTTTTATATTGTTCTTGACTTTTCTCCAACCGTTCCCTGACTGCTTGGTGTACATGTTGGATCCTTTGGATGAACTTGTGAGATTTGTCTTCATTTATTTCTTCATTTGAATCGGCATCTCTCCCATACGTCAAGTCCAAAAGAACTTTAGGTAAATACCCAAAACATGTCTCAAAAGGTGAACACTGAGTAGAGGAATGTAAGGCTCAGTTGCAAGCATGTTGTACATAGGGTATTTGTTCATCCCATAACTTGGTATGCTTGTTGCAGTAGCCTTGAAGCAAAAGTACCATTGTATGGTTAACAACCTCTTTCTATTCGTTGGTCTGTGGATAGAAAGCAGTGATCCTCTTCAACTTGGTGTACATCATTCTCCACAATCTTGGCCAAAAATCCCCAAGGAATCGTGTATCTCAATCCGAGATAATGGATGTGGGTAACCCAAAGTGAACCCAAACATACTGAAAGAAGAGATTAGCAGTCTACTCGGCAGGGATCTGATTTTTACATGGAATTAAGATACACATATTGTTGAACCTATCCACTACAACATACAAATAGTCATGACCCCTTTTCGACATTGGTAAACCCCCTAAAAAATCCATGAAGATACTTTCCCATGGATGGGATGGAACAGGCAGTGGTGAGTATAGCCCTGGTTTTCTATTAGTGGGCTTACAAGTAGAACAAATCACACACCCCTTTACATATTTAGTTACAATTGATTTCATTTGAGGCCAGTAACAAAACCTCTGCAGATGAGCCATAGTTTTTCCTACCCGAAAATTCCCAGACATAAGAGAAGTGTGAGCTTATCATATTACATGGACTCGTTCACTTGTAGGAATACATAGCTTTCAAAGATGGTAGAGTATTTTTCCCTGTAGACAATATTTCTCTACCTGTGCACCATGGGTTAGCTTCTCATGTACTTCTTTAAAATCTCCATCAATGGCATATTGTTCCACACAGCTATCATGAGATAAAGAAGCATTCTTCAAAATAATAAAAGCAGCAATAGGAGGTCTAGAAAGCATATCAGCTACCTTGTTACTCGTACCCTTTTTGTACTTGATTACCAAATGAAATTGTTGTACAAAACCCATCCATATATAATGTCAATATTGTTGCAATTTGGTCTATGCTTGGAGATATTGTAAGGGTTGATGATCTGTATGTATGATTGTTTCCTTCCCTAACAAGTAGTGCTTCCATTTATTTATGCATTGAATTAATATATACAACTCTTTGTCATATGTACGATATTTAATAACAACTTGGTTAAAAGTTTTAGAGTGGTAATAGATAGGCTTACGATATTGCATCAATACTACACCCATGGCATATCCGTTGGCATCTATCTCGATCTCGAAGGTCTGTTGAAGATTTGGCAGTGCTAATACTGGTGCGGTATTGATCTTTCCCTTAAAATTGTTGAAATCTTTTTGTTGCTTTCCTCCCCACTAAAAAGTGTTCTTCACACTAGTTAAGGCATGCAAAGGAGATTCTATAAAAGAGAAGTTTGAAATGAATCTCCTCCAATATTGGACTGCACCTAAGAAGCTATGTATCTCGATTACATTTTTGGGCTCAGGCCAATTTAGAATTACATCAACCTTGGAAGGATCAATTTTCAATTGTCCTTCTCCTAAAATATGACCTAAGTACACAAGTGCAGTTACCAAATGCACATTTGGACAATTTTACATACAACTTTTCCCTTTGCAAAGTATCCAATACTTGCTTTACATGCCTTACATGTTCATCCCAAGTCCCGCTAAATATAAGAATGTCGTATAAATATACAATCACAAAATCATCTAGAAAAGGCATGAATACATCATTCATCACACGCATGAAAGTTGTCGGAGCATTACAAAGCCCAAGCGACATCATAACTAACTACTCAAACAATCCTTGTTTGGTTTTAAAGGAAGTCTTCCATGCATCTTGTTTTGCAACCCTGATCTGATGGTATCCACTGCGCAAATCCAACTTAGTGAAATAAACAACATTCTTTAACTGATCAAGTAAATCATCTATACGAGGAAGAGGGTATCGATTTTTCACTGTGATTTTATTTAAGGCTCGGTAATCGACACACATTCTCCATGTGCCATATTTATTTGGCACCATCACGATCGGAAAACCACAAGGAGATGATCTGGGCCTGATGACCTCTTGATCCAATAAGCCTTGTATCTGCTTCTTGATCTCTGTCATATCTACAACTGACATCATATACATGGCCACATTAGGAAGAGGAGAATCATGTTGAAGATGTATTTCATGTTGGATTTCCCTCTTAAGAGGTAATCCATCTGGTTCCTATAAAATATCATCATACTTAGAAACAATATCAATAAGTTCCTTCTTATGAGAAGGATCACATCCTTGGAAAGCGTCGGATGTTCCGACATCTTTCTCCCTTACGACCATGACTACATATCTCTTATTAGTGTTTATCAATCTCTTCATTTGTCCTGCACTAACAAATGTTTTGTTTACCTTCATGTTGTGGGCTCTAACAATATATTCCACTCCCCCCTTAGTAAGGTGATATTTTTTCTCATGATGAAAGAAGATTGTTTTTCTATCATAAAGATAAGGACACCCCAACACTATGCCACATATATCAAGTGATACAACATCCAAATCCACTTCATCAATCAACTTTTAAGCAATAGAAAATATGACCCTACATTGCTTGGTGACATTAAGATTTTTTGTATCACATACCCAACCAAGAAGATAAGGCTTTGGATGTGGTTTATTTTCAAGACCCATCTTTTTGACAAGTGCTTCAGATATCAAGTTTACTTGGGAACCCAGATCAAATAATGTATCTATCTTAGTGTGTTTAGATATAACTATTATATGAAATAATCCATTCCTCTTATGTTCATCATCATGAGATTCATTATTGGAATTTGAACTAGCGTGAAGGGAATATTTACCTTGTACTCCAACCGTTGTGATATTTCCTTCATCCCCTGAATCGGAACCAAGATCTTGTTGCACTGTAGCAATGATGTTTGTCTTCCTCTTTCCACCGAACTGTTTTGTTCTCTTCTCTGGATGTATTTTCCAATAGTGTTCATCATCGTGACAACTTTTCTTGCAATGAGTGCAAGATGACTTTCCTTCTTCTCTCTTTATAGTGGTGGTCTTCTTGCTTCCTTTTAAACTTCTTAAATGGCTTATGTGGGAAATTGGAAGATTTCTTTGTGGGATCTTCTTGAACATGCTTTCCCCTGTTCTCAAGGTGAGTGGCTTGCACACAAACTTCGTCAAGACTGGTGGGGTTAAACAATAGCAAAGTATGACGAATATAACTATGAAGTGTGCCAATATACTTCATTAAAGTTTCATAAGAATCCAAAGGAATGTTTAATGCAAGAGCTTTCTTCCTAAATTCTTTCATGAAACTTTGTACAGTTTGACCTTTACTTTGTCTTAAAGTTTTCCATTCCATCATTGATTTATGTAAATAACCCAATGGATAAAATTGCTTCCTTATCATTGATTTAAATTCTGACCATGAGGAAATAATATTACCAAACTTACTTATGTCCTGAAGTTTTCTCTCCCACCATACGAGAACAGTGCCTTCCAACCGAAGAGAATCCAATTGCACTTTAACTTCCTCTTCATCAATCTGTTGAACATGGCAATATACTTCAATCTGTCGGATCCAATTATCTAGCTTTTCGGGATTAGAGTCTCCATTAAACATAGGTAAAGAAAATTTTACATCAATCTTTAATAATGGTTTCTTAAAAGAAGCTTTATGGCTAGAATGATGAGAATGATGAGAATGTTCAGAGGAAGAAGAACTAGAACTTGATGGTAAAGATGAAGGCTCATGAGGGTCTCCTCGAGCCCCTTGATTTACCGAAGCATTATCATCAGCTTGTGCTTCCTTTTTCTTCCCTTTCTTCTTCATCCTCTTCTCGTAGTCTCCATACATTCGCTCGACCATTTTTACCATGTAATTAAAGACCATATGGAATATTTTCTCATGTTCATCATGCTTGTCCTCTTCTGCCATTTTATTCCTTCGGGATGCACAACCAACTTCAAGATTGAAAATCTTAAGAGTTCCTTCACCATACTTATGCTTGGCCCTAGTAAGCATTCACACTCAAAAATTCAAGTCAAAGATGACTGCTCTAATACCAACATGTTCTAGGATCTTTTCATCGAAGTGACTTATAAAGAATTGTATTAAATGAGAATAAATTAAAGTGCACCATAAAGAAGGAAAATTTCAATAATAAATAGACATAAGCATCAAATTTGAACACAAAAACATGATAACAGAGTTCGTCCCTGTTGGACTACGTCTTCGGGTCCTTCTCTCAAATGGGTAGGCCTTTTTATTAACTCAGCAAAAGAATTTGATAAAATACATAGTATACCTCATTCTGTAATTAAGCTTCAGAAGCTTTGATCAAATCAGAAAACAGACAACACCATTGAATTCATGGCGTTGAATTACCCAAAAATGATTGTCTCCATGCCTCAATCCGACTCTGGCAGTCCCAGGCCCTTGAGAAATATCGTCTCGATTTTTGTGTCTGCTCCCTACACTTAATTCTCTGTATTGTGTCTTGATTTCCATGTTCAACCGTATCGTGACATACCTCCCTCCTTTTTGTCCATGGGCAGTCTCATCTTATAAGTAAAAAGTGGGGTGGACTACACAATGTAGTATATTGGCCCAACGGTGGCAAATGTTATTGTTAAGGCATTTGTATAGGGGGAGATCCCGAGGTTGAGCCCATGGGCCTCCCCTTTTGGGTTATGGTTATAAAAATATAAAATATGTGGAATGGAACCTCCGCCAATTTGGAGCGCTTGTTTAGATTTTTCGGAACTTACCGTTTGGCCGCCAAATTTGGCAGGCCCGCCTTGTTTTTTTTTGAAATTCGGTTTTCGTGCCCTCATTGGGAATTTTCCCACTGCCACGTGGAATCCAACCATTGGGCCATGCTAACCACTTACACAATCACCTGCCACGTCACTATACGGTCTTCCACGTGGTGCTTTTTCATTAGTACACGGATTGACCTTAAAATGCCAAAAACGAGTGACATGTGGCAGCCTCTAGTGTTTCCATGTCACCATGACACGTGTCACCTTTTGTGTCTTCCATGTACATTATATGGATGCTTACTTCATCCATACTAATGTTGACGTCGATAGTACGGATGCTAACTCATCCCCGCTGACTGGGCTAGGTTGACCAAAACGTTGACCATGAATATATTTCGATTTGTAACTCTGTTTTATGATTCGTTTATGTCGTTGGAAAGCTTGTGACGCACTCTTCGCGATGATTCCAATTTCACTATGTTTTGAGGACTTTGAATTTGTTCCCTTTCTTTGTCTGTTGAGGCCATTCTGAGCTTCCTAAGTTGCTTCTGTGAATTATGATTTGTCCTTAGATGTTTCCATCTAGTAACTAGAGACCTTGTTGTCAAAGAGGTGGGTTTCAGGCCCGTGACCATTCTCTCCAGGTGAGAGATTTGATGTCAAAGAGGTGGGTTGTCATGCCCATGAAAATTCTCTCCGTGTGAGAGATTTTTTGTCAAAGAGGCAGGTTGTCAGGCCTATGAGCATTTTCTCCAGGTGAGAGATTTGGTAGGAATTGTTCCCTAGTGCACTGGGCATTAGTTACCAAGATCTGAGAATTGTTTTATGTCCTATTGTTGAAGCCCTATAAGGGAAGTGTGGCAGTCGAGGGACTGTTGAGAAGAGAAGGGGAACACTTCCTGGGGTGGGACAGGCATGTGGGGAATGAGATATTGTAGGCTAGTTGCAGCAGTTGAGCACCTTGGACTTAGCAATTATGTTGATTATCATACCTTAGCCTAGAATTAGGAATCCTTTTGTCATGGTGGAGTTTAAGCCCCAACTTGGGGGTGACCTATTGCTGAAATTATATGAGAAAAAGAGTCTATGGTTGGGAGGAACTCCTAAGCTCTACGCGTAGTTGGTGACTCTTTATAAAAAGATAAGTGTCCTTTATGTGCTTGTCTAATTTACTGTGTGCTTAATTATCTATGTTTGATATGGATTTATTTCATGTATGACATTGCATATAATTGATTGTCATTATTCTGTATGATGGTGTTTGTACATGTAAGCATGATGTTGTATTTAGTAATTATTTTCACACATGCAGAGTATGACAGTTATTAAGTATTCCTCTTAGTTAACTTTGTAATAATGGTCATGAGTTCTGAGGCAAGGTTAGAATTGTCATGTGCTTAGGGAAATAATTTGTGTGTGTAAGAGGTTGGAATCGTTGTGAGCACGGGGAAGAAGATATGTGCTTATAAAGAGAAATCAATTTTCATGCGACACTAGAGTGGTTGTGCACGCAGTAGTAATCATGTGTTCAGGGTGGTTACACGCTCAGTATTAATCATGTGTTCAGGGTGGTTAAACACATAATATACTTGTGTGTTCTAAATGATTGTGCACACAATTGTATTATGTGTTAATTATGTTGTTATATATAGTGTTAGAAGAGGAAAAATTTTATGTAGCGATCCAACTTGGGATCGTGCATGTTACCTCACATGATTCTGCGCAGATTAATGTTATAGTGTAGAATTTGCACACTATATTTTTGGAGTCCCATTGCTCAGGAGTAACATGGGGATGTTACAAAGTGGTATAAGAGAATTTTTGTTAGTGTTGGTAACGGGGAACATTACAGGCTGGTATCATCACTATATTTAGGAAGTTTGTAGTAGTGGAGACGTTACAATGGGGTAATGGGACCCAACTAGGAGGTTGAGTATGTTACACAATCTATGTGAATGAATAACGTTAAATGCAGGATAGTACCTTCACTTTATTTCAATGGCTAAGTTGACGCGCCGAAGTGAAGATCGACGGTTGCATGACACCACTTAGTCTGGCACGCAAAGGTTTAATCAGGGTTGGGCGATATTCATTTTTAATACTCAACCAATCACAACAATTTTTCCCTTATTGGTGATGTCACTTACGTATGTAAAGAATGATGTGGTGTGCCATCGTGGCATTAAGGATAAACGTGTTGGTTTTTGGTTCAGAGACAATTTGACTAATGCATTGAGGGTCCCATACTGCCTATCGAGAGTCTAGAGTACATATTTTAAAATTAACGATGGATATCAAACTACTCCTGTTGATTGGATGGATGATATCGAGTGCATGGAAACCTCGTCGAGCGTTGGATGAAAGAGGTGGTGATGTGACAATCCAACGTGGTGAGAGTTGTTATGTGACACTAGCCCATTTGCTTGTTGGATGAACTAGTGTGTTGATGGCCTTAGTCGCTTGTGAAATCGACAATCATAAGTTGTTGGTCTCTGGGATTGAAAAGTTCATAGTTCTTTTGAGATTCATTTCATTGGCCATTGGGTGAAACATGTGCTTTATACTTCGTTAACCAACGGTGCTAATCGGTTGATAGCCGACGGGTTCATCGGCGTCGAGTGAGTTCTGACAGTTCTTAATGTGACAACATAAAAGGAAAATACCCTCTAATCGACCGATGGTGTGGAAATTGAGGTGTGACATGACTATGACCGAAAGTGGTAAGGAAGATGGCGTGGTGGTGTCATTTGGCTAACAACATGACGAGAGCAGTTTCCATCGTTCTGGCGTGGAGTGTACAACTGATGATAGAAAAATCGTATGATTTCCACATGGAGACTAATGCACTATACTGAGGCCTTGTGGATGATTTTCATTTCATGTAGGAAAATGGGTAGGATGTAATCTTGTTTTGGATCGGACGACGGATGTGAAGGGATCTAGAATCACTCTTTCTTATGTGTGACTGGCAGGTTTTTCAAGGTTTCAAAGTTTGTTGACTATCACATTGGGAAATGTGAGGGAGGGCTTGTTGTCGTGTTGAGTGTCCTGGGAAACCCATAACACCCGATGTGTCCATTGACCGTCGGGAAAAATGAGCTCATTACAATTCTTATTCAAATTCCCTTCGTTAAACCGATCTGATGGCTTTGTCGACCGAAATGACCTAACAATTGTTTTCTTGGTCATTTAAGTATCAAAACTTGCATTTTTTAGGCCCAATATTGTTGGAAGTGTTTGTAGATACTTGGATTTAAAAAGAAGTTGCATTACTTGGTTCATTCAATTGAAGGAAGATAGGTTTAAACCAAGAACCATATAGTATCAAAGAACTAAAACTCACAAATTAACTCAAGGCAACAAAACTCAAACCAAATAAAAAGTGGTACCGCATAATTTCTACAAAATTTGAGGGTGTGTTGAGTGCTCAACACATTGGCCTACAACTTCTCCAATTTGGTAGAGATACTAGTTAGGGCCCTGTAGTGTGCTTGAGTGAACTCCCCATGTCACCTCTGAATATTTCTCAACTCCTTATGCTCCAAATTCTCCATAATTCTTATTTCTCAACTCTTTATGATTAACTGTCTCATAATACAACAAGACGAACAATGACTTCCCGCTCCCTTGATTGCCACTCTCAAAAAAGAAAAAGAAAACAATAATACTAGCAAATGGAGTCGATGTCAAGCCCAAAATATACCTAAAATAGATTTCCTACATTGAAGAAATGTCTGCAGAGAACTCCCATGATCTTCCAAACCTTTCTATGTACTTTATTCCCCAAGCAACCAAAAGAAACACATCTCCTTGCCACTAAAGCACAACAAGATCTCAACCTCTCAAACTCTCTACACACACCCTGAACATTTTCTCCAAGTAACTCACCATGGTGGATCTGCAACCCCTCATCAAATATATCCCAAAACTGCAGTTGTGAATGCAATCGACTTCCCCATACGCGAAATAAAGGCTCGCGACTGTGAGTCAGACATACCACCTACATGTCGTCTTATCAAGAACAACACCTTCCACCTAGGCACGAGAGCCCATATCCAGAAATTTCATTTGAATGTCAAGGGGGGATTGGGACCCCTTTTTGCTTCCTAGCTAGAGGATTATAAACCCATGCCCCATTGCCATTAGATTTCTATGGGATATGAAGGAATATATGCACAATGTGTTTACGAAGAAAGCCTTGAGGAAGGTCTCACGCAAGATTTTCCCAGAGATCTGCCTCGATGTTGAGCTCCCTTTTGATATGCACAAATTTTATTAGCTCAAAATTATTTTATATTTTGCCAATGCTTCTAAGTATTGCACTTAGTTTATTCCTGGAAGGACTCCTTTTCTCATTGATTTCTCTAATGACCGAAATATATTCCCCAAACATAGTCAACTCCTTAATTTTGACCTCCTTAGCAATGTCGATCCCACACCAGAGAGAGTAAACTTCCACTAGTTTATTAGATACACTCCCAAGTCTGTAGGCATAATTTAAAATTGGAATTCCTCCAGGATCATGAATTGTCTCCCCTTGTGTCTACCACCCTTTGGATGTTTTTTGAGGCTATGTTGAAGAAGAGTAGGTGCATATTTTTTCGAACCTTCCAATCTAGAAATTCAAGCCATTGCAAATGCACCATCCATTTTTTTTTAGTAAGACTTATTTGGTTCTTCTTATTCTGATTATCCTAGGCTAGTTTGAACATCTCTATCCAATCCTCTTCTTCCTTGTCCAAACTGATGCCACCCCATTTATTTTAGTTTGCATGTATTTTGAACTAAGAAATAGATTTTGTGGCAATTTGAGTGGGATTATTGCATTCTTCATTAAAAATCTTCTTATTTCATGTCAGACAAATTTTCCAACAGACAAATGTTGGCAATTCCTCTCATAGTTTGATGACATTTGGCTTGTTTCGAAGATCCTTGTTGCACCTAACTCTCCATTGTGGAAAGATCTCAGAGTAGGATTGGGGCCACCTAAATATAATTTTGATGCCATGTATCACATGCTCTCATAATTATGTGGCAAAGTTGCAATCAATGAGTAATCGGTTTATGTATTCCTCCACACTATAGCATAGCACACACCATGAAGGTCCTGCAATCCCCCTCTTCTTTAGATTCCTACCCATGAGGATTTTTTAGTAGGCTACCATCCAACTGAATATATTTGTTTTGGGCATGCCATGGTTGCTCCATATTTTTTCCCACTTTGAATCCCAGGGTTGAATAGGGAGTGACTCCAACTGAAAAATGTAGCCAGCTTTCACAGAGTAATGAGATTTCCCCCATCCTCATCTATCTTTCTCAGTTTTATTTCCTGGGACACATCTAGCTGAGGCTTGAAAGAAAATTCTAATTTGGCGATCCATATGCATGGGGGTTTCTCCAAGACTCCATCCCACCCATATTTTAATTTGCTCTTCTCATGCTGATATATCATATAATATAATGAATTTTTTCCTTTCCATCCACTATTTTAAAGGAGCTAGATCCTCTCTTTGAGAGAGTGTCAGTTTATCAAATATGTTGTCCTCTTAGATCTTGATTCGCTTCTTGTTCCCAGGAATCCATGTAATATTTCCCAAAATGACTGGAATGGATTTCTTTAAGAGATTTTGGATTGGAGAACCTCTTACCTATTTCATCGAATATTCCAAAGATCCTTTTGCCACCACTCTTACCAATTTGAAATTATCCTCCACAATAGGATAGGACAACTTTGATTAAGATTACTCTATCTGTTGGATTGAGTGAGTGGGCACCCCATTGGGTAAATTTCATAGTGATTTTCTCCATAATATGATTCCAAACCCGAGAGGATGAATTTTTATGGGAAATAGGGATGCCCAAATATCTAAAGTCTGTCCATTTTTTAGCCAAGGGAAACTGAAGGATTCTAGCTAATGTATGCATCTCCCTTAAGTTGTTGTTCTAGACAAATATTCAGCACTTCCTTTTATTCAAGACTCCCCCTAAGACATTCATATAAGCATCCAATATATTGTTGAAACTTGAAGTGATTATAGGAGAGGAACCCCCCATTAAAAGCACATCATCTGTGAAATGGGAGTGATTGATCTTGCGGATCCCTTTGACTATATTCACTCTAGGGAGATTCCCCATTACCATTTCGGATTCTAGATTACAACTAAGAGAATCGACCATCATGATGAACAACAACGACGATAATGGGCAGCCTTGCCACAGACCCCTACTTCTCTGGAAGAAAGAAGAGGGTTGGTCATTTAAGAGAGGGGCTATCCAAGGCACTCTAATGCAAGAGGTGATCCACTTAATAAAATATGAGTTGAACCCATATTTATCCATAACTTGGAATCGAAAGGAGTTCCTCATGCAATTGAAAACATTGGCCATGTACAACTTAATAACCATTCGTTTTTCCCCAATTGTCTGACTCGTGTGAATGCCTTCCTGCACTAAAACAATGTTGTCAAAGATTTGCATGTTCCGTAAAAAACCACTCTAGTTAGTGGAAATTATTCTTGGCATAAGATTTTTAGGTCTTGGAGCTATGATCTTAGTCATTATCTTATAAGAAGCATTGCAAAGTGAAATCAATCTAAATCTACAAAATTAGAGGGGTTAGCTTCCTTCAAAACAAGAGAAAGAAAGGAGGAATTTGTGTGGCCCCGTAGCTTGAAGGATTTATGAGCATATTTCAACATTTTGCAGAGATATGATTTGATTAGATACGAGAAGCTTCGGTAAAAAGAAATAGTGAAGCCATCTGGGTCGGGTGCTTTGTCAGGGTCTAAGTACCATATCACCCTCCTAACATCCTCCTCCTCTATAGGCCGAGTTAATGCTTTATCATCCTATGTTAATGTCAAACAAGGGATATGATCTAGCATTACCTCCACATTCTTGGTTTCTAGTTTTGCCTCCATCATGTAGAGGGTTTGAAAGTGTGACTTGGTTGCCTCTTTAATTACCTCAAAATCTGTGATCTTAGTTCTATCATCCAATGTAATTTCGCTTACATTATTATTGGATAGTCTAGCTTGTTGAAACTACCAACTAATTTCCCATTCATAGGCATGCACACTATATCAGCTAAAAATGGAATGTGCGTGCATGCACACTACAGTGATTGGTTTGTGTAACTGGTGGATTTGGTTGTAACTAGTTAGTTTAACCGTATAGCAAATCCTATATATTCTAGCATACCTGTAGAGGTGTGAACAAGCAATGTAGTGTAGGGAGTGTGTGGGATGAGTAAGAGGATGGTTTTAAGTTGGTGTTTGGTTGTTGTAATTCTCCCTTGAATAATAAGAATATTGATTATCATTGCCCCATGGTTTTTTTCCTTAAAAGGGTTTTTCCACGTAAACACTTTGTTCATTGTGTGATTGTTGTTCTCAGTGGTATCGGAGCAAGTGAGAGCAGGTGAGCTAGGCCGAGTTGAGTGGATCTTGGTGAGCTAAGGGAGAGACAAACCTGTTGGAAGAGCTCGATCCACGTGCTAGAAGAAGATGAAGCGTGGGTGATATTCCTTGGAGGAGCGATAATATTTTTCCATCGGTGGACTTGTGAAGGGAGCGATATTCATGGAGTGATCATCGTGGAAAGTCATGGTTTATCACATTTTTTGAAAGGTGCAATACCCGTGGATGTAGTGGTTGATCACGAGTTTTGAAAGGTGCGATACTCGTGGAATTCGTGGTGGATCATGGTATTTTATCCACAAAATATATTTGATAAAGGATCATTTCTCATTAAACACAAGCTATATTTGATGAAAGTGGACCTTTTTCATTATGAACATGAGGTATGAAGGTTAGGAGTGGGCTAACTCGAGAGCAATCTTCCCTCTGGAGTTACTTTTCTAGCGGTGCAGTTTTAAATTTCCGGCCAACCCAGAACTTTGGTCAATTTTTTGAGCATCTGGGTTGGTTTAAAATGGGGTAAAACCCCTAGGGTAAGGTTCTAAAATGCATGGAACTTTGATCCATGCGAAACTCAAGCTACCCCTAAAAATCTGGTCGGATTCAGGCCAATTGTTTTGCCTGAAAAATAGGTATGTTTGCTCCCGAGTTAGCTTACTCCATGAAGGTTATGAAGAAACGAATTTCAAATTTTATGTTATTGCCTTTAAAGAAATGGGTGGAGTTATAAAGGTGGATGTCTATTTGTTTAAAAGGTTAAGGTTTTAAGATATATATAAAGTATTTTTTGACTTAATTTTTTTTTGTCAACCTTGAACCTTATATTTTTTTGTTCCACTTTGAAATATAAAATTGTTAACCTTCAGATTTTAAAAGCTTGGTTTTATAAGTTGTAGTTTGGGTGGTTTTTTCTAATGGAAAAAGTGCAGAATTCAAAATTTGAGGAAGATAAATTCAACTAAAAGAATAACTTTGAGCTATGGAAGCTCAAGATGTGGGATTTGTTTGTGCAACAATGATTACAAAAGGTGTTGGCAGGCAAGACAAAGAAACCGACAAGCATGACAGACGAGGAATGGGAAGATCTAGATGCAAGATCCCTCAGTACCATTCATTTGTGTTTGGAAGATGAAGTTTTTTTTAACATCGTTGAAGAGGAGGAAACAACAAGAGCGGTGATGGTTGAGTCACCGTGAAAGAAAAAAAATGTATTTACCTAGGAGTTGTAAAAATTATTAATTGCATGTAAATGGGCATAGGTCTGTAAGACCTGGATAGACATGTGTACCCTTGGTTTATTGGGTTACTTATGAAAAGTCAAATCACGTGGTTAATTGAAGATGGTAGATTGAAGATGTGGGGGGCATGTATGTTGGGTTAGATTGAAGATGTGTGGGGCATGTATGTTGGGTTAACCTTGACTCGTTGAAAGAGTTAATGAGTTAAATTATTTTGTTTAGGTCAAAGAATGTGGTTTTTCGGGCCCATAATTTTTTGGGTAGCCTGTGGTATTGTGTCCATGGATTGCATGTAATGAAGCCTATAAAAGGCTTGGTGAAATCCATTGTAAATGGCCCTAGTGGTAAGCCGCGAAGGATTACTTGGCCGGATTGGACGGATTGGATCAAGGGAATGTTCATGTTAAGGTGGAGCACTGAGACTCCATTGTAAAGTCCCTGGAGGTGAGAGACAAAGGTTCACTTGGGTTGGCTTGGCCGAATTTGGTCAAGGTTTTTCCAATGCAAAATTCTAGGTGGAACAATATGTCTAGGTTAGAAAGGTTGATGTGTTTAGAGCTTTGTAGTGAAAAGAGTAGTTGCAGGACAATCAGGTGTTTCTGAATAGATGATGGAGGCAGCTCACATTATGGAACTTGTAAATTATTGCAAGGAAGCTAGGATCAAAAGGGCTTGTTCAGTAATGACAAGTTGCAACAATAGTTGTGGGCATAAGCAGTTGTGATATCTGGTAACTCGGTCACCATCGGTTGCAAAAGTCTAGAAGATTCTAGAAGAGGTATGAACAGGTCATCTGGTGATTACTCAAATGTGAAATTATTTGGTTGTGATGTTTATATTTTTATCAGTATTCTAAGTAGGACCCAAATCAAACAGGTAGATCTTTGATATGGTGATGATGTTAAGGGACACAAATTGTGGGATCCTACTGCCCACAGAATCATCACGGACAAAGATGCAATGTTTGATGAATCTCCTTTTATAAAATCAAACACAGTAAAAGATGAAAGGTTCAAAGCATGATTGGTAGCAGAAGGGTATTTGGAAGGTATTGACTTCTGTGAAAGTTTCTCACCAGTTGTTAAAATCTTGGTTCTATTCATGTTGTGTTAGCACTAGTTGTGTTACTTGATCTTGAGTTAATACAGCTAGATGTTAAAATTGTTTTACATGGATTTTTTTTTGGATAAAGGGATGTATATGGAAGAACCAAAAAGGTTAGTTCAGAATCACAACAGAAGATTTGTTTGCAAACTCAGGAATCATTGTACAACCTAAAGCATGCCAAGAAAATGGTATAAGATGTTTGATTCCTTCATGGTGAGCCAAATTTTACAAGAAGTGAGTATAACCATTGTGTTTATGGTATATTTAGCATCTTGGCAATAAATGTTATGCTCGTTGCAAGCACAAGCATGTTTGAGATCAATAGGTTGGCTTAGTTGGTTAGGATGTCTGATAGGAAGGATCTAGGAGTAGCAAAACAAATCTTGGGCATGGAAATACACAGAGACGGGAAAGATGGTAAGCCTTGGTTATCACAACAGAAGTATGTGGTGAAGATACTCAGGAAATCCAGTGTGAATAATGTGAAACCGGTAAAATCTATTTGGATTTCCATTGTAATTTTTCTTCGGGTTTATGTCCTAACTAATGAAGAAGAAAATGGTTATATGTCTCAAGTATCGTATGTTAGTAGGAAGTTTTATGTATGTGATGGAAATGGTCAGTATTTCACATGCAGTTGGTGCTATCAGTAGACATATTGAAAAACCTGGTGAAGAGCATGGAAATGGGTGCTTCAATATCTTATGAGCACAAAAGCACAAGTATCACCTACAGTGGTTGCAGTGATTTAGTATGTGGTTATGATTCATGAGATTTGGACAAGAGGAGACCTACCTCGGGTTATGACTTGCAAGAATGAAAGGATCTATTGGGTAAGTTTGGACAAGTACAAGATGAGGTGTCATGTGGAGGTCAAAGTGTTGTGCATTTGACTAATAGTCCAATGTATCAAAATGGGATAATGCACTGTTTTATAAGACAGGTTATTGATGGAGGCAGAATGGTCCATACTGGAGAAAAACGTACAGACATGTTCACGTAACAGTATTGCTAGAGAATTTGCGGAGCTGTGATGGTGTTTGGCTTCTCTTGGCTTGTAGGAAAGGCGATGAATAAATTCGGGCATGACATATCAAGTAAATTGCTGTCCAGGTGGAGATTGTTGAAACTACCAACTAATTTCCCATGTGGATGCATGCACATCGTATCAGCTAAAAATGGAATGTCCATGCATGCACACTACAATGATCAGTTTGTGTAACTGGTGGATCTGGTTGTAACTAGTTAGTTTTATGTATAACAAATCCTATATATTCTAGCATACCCGTAGATGTGTGAGCAAGGAATGTAGTGTAGGCAATGTGTGGGATGAGTGAGAGGATGGTTGTAAGTTGGTGTTTGGTTGTTGTAATTCTCCCTTGACTAATAAGAATACTGATTATCATTGCCCTGCGATTTTTCCCCTAAAAGGGTTTTTCTACGTAAACATTGTGTTCATTGTGTGATTGTTGTTCTCATTTTTTGCTTGTCATTAATCTTGTTGAGTTTATGCTTCCACTTCCCAACATAGCTTTCGCTCGTTTGTGGAAAAAGCTAGTGTTTCTATCCCCAGCCTTTAACCATAAGCTATAGGATTTCAAATGACGGTACTCTTCCTCACGTTTAATGGCCCTGATTAATTGTTGTTGCCGATTGACTTCCTCATCCTAGATTGTTTGAGTGATCTCCTTACCATCCATATTCCTTTGGAGCTCCTCTAGTTTGCCTCTTAAGCTTTCCTTTTCCGCTGAAGGAGAAACATAGAAGGATTTAGCCCACTTCTTTAGTGTGTGTTTGCACTTTTAATCTTATGTTCCCAGATGTAGATTGGAGTGCCCGTAATCCAAATTTGTCAGGATTTTACCACTACCTCATGTTGATGTGTTAAATGGCATCATGTTTAGATTTCGCAAAGCATTGTGAAATTGTACTTTTTCTCCATTTTGACTTCATCTTTACTTTTGCAAATAAAATTTTTGCCATTCAATTGCTTTGATATACCATGAAAGAAAAGATTATGTTATGTTTAAGGCTATAAAATAAGGGCGATCATTCCTGTTTCATTTTGGTTCAACTAACAAAGAGGTCGAAAAGTTGACTTTAGGAACATACACTTCCTCTCGCCAACACCTCATACGCTTTCCCACTTTGTAACTAGAAAGGGTTATACCGGAAGTGTAATGACTCATAATCTGGTGATTCCTTTAAGATTAAAGAGAAGGGTTTATGAATTATGTGCATCGAGAAATGTTGAAGAGATTTTTAAAGAGAAAATAAAGGATAGTGGTTAGAGAAAAATTATTAAATATAAAAATAAAAGTGGAAATTAGTCAAACATTGAAAAAAAAATATATTTAAATATAACTCTTAAAATATAAAATTAAAAATAGTAATAAATTTATTTATTTAAAGGGAATAAAATAAATTAAATTATTAAAAGAAAATTAAATTGAAAAAAAAATTAAGAAATAAAAAATAAAATTTCAATATTTCAATATAACTCTTAAAAAATATAATTAAAAATAGTAATAAATTAATTTATTTAAAGGGAATCAAATAAATTAAATTATTCAAAGAAACTTAAATCGAAGAAAAGGATTCAGAAATAAAGAATTAAAATATGAACGAATAAAGGACATTTCATAAACTGACACACTTTACTTCAGATTCAACAATATATTAAATATTTAACGAAAATTTTCGATTTAAAGAATGGTATCCCAAAAAAACCTCAACCCCTTAAACTTGTCATTCAAAACCATTTTGTCCCATGGTTTTTTTGTTCATTCAAAACCATTTTTGTTGAGAATAATGATAGTAGCAAATACACATACATTTGAACTCTAACTATGCTCATTATCACTTTTATTTTAAAATTTGTGAAAGTGATTGAGGGTATTTATCTTTCTTATATATATATATATTCAAATTCAGAGGGGTAGGGTATGTATACCTTCGTAAACTTTGTCAAATTGTCGGGTAAAGAGGGGTCCCTTATATATTAGGTATAACTCGGAATGAAGAAAGATTAGTCAGATTCTTATTACGAAATTGCGTATAGTGATTGGTCTTGTAGTGAGTGATTGGTCTTTAAAGGTGAATCAAGTAAGGTCCTGGTCCCGCTTGAAATGATGCGTCCTGTGTCGGCCTTCATTTTGTGCCGGCCTTCATTTTGTGCCGGCCTTATAAGTGTTTGAGGGGAAGAAATGAAAGGGTCATGTGTGTGTTGGCTTTAAGGGATTGGTCTTGATTAGTCATCAACCGCCTTCTATGGAGTTATGTACTTATCTCCTTGGCCTTATTCTATCCCTAGTTACCGAAATGATATGAATCAATATGTTATATATGAGTTAGTCCCACAAACAAGGAGATCTCATACACCAATTTGATGTGTTGGCTTGACCATGACCTTAAAAATAGATTATTATTATTATTATTTATGTTTATGTTTATTTTATATTATAATATAATCTTTATATTATAAATATATATGTTTACATATTTATAATATATGTCAGCTTTCAGTCACTCCGTCCCAAACAAAGGTGATTACGAGGAATTAAGGACTTTATGGCACGCTAATGGATTGTCTTGGGAGATGCATATGATACTTGGATACGAATGACCTTTTTAATTTTTTGAGGATATGAATGGCAAAGATTCAGTTAGAAAGTCATTTTCATGTACACACGAGTTCAATAATTATAAGTACTTGGATGGGGTTGGTGTGGAGTTTTTTTTTAACTTTTCATAAATTATTTTATAAATTTTACATTAAAAATTGTGAACAGTTATGTTATTTTGAATAATTAAAAAAAATCAATCTATAGCATTTTAGACTGTGATGTTAAATTTTAAATATTTAACCTAAAAAAACTGTAATTCTATGAATAAAAACAAAATTACAATGTATCAAATATTATCTACATTAAAAAAAGTTTTATATATAATTTTTTATTTCACGTGTTTTTTCATCTTATAGTTTGAGTGAGCTTAATAGTTAAGATTATGTGTTTTCTTCTAAGAAGTTATAAGTTCAAATCCAGAGGGGGGTAGGGTATGTATACCTTCATAGACTTTACCAATCAAATCGTTGGGCGGAGGGGTTCACGTGTCCCACAAACAAGAGGGTCTCATACACCAATTTGGTGTCTGGCTTGGCCATGACCTTAAAATTAGATTGTTGTTGTCGTTGTTGTTGTTGTTATAATGTTCCAAAATGTTTACAAATTTTCTTTCATCATCTCAAAAGAAACAAAAAATGAACACGTATTTAGGCTTATATACTAGCATTAGTTCTCACGCTTATACAAGAAACATGAATATAAGTAAACAAAATAATATCCAAGACTCRTGAGCATTATCAGATGTGTTGCCTTCTTCTTGTACTGATACCATCCAAGTTCCTTGTCCTAGCTCTATTMYAGCTTTGGAAAGTTCATTCRCTATCCTGTTCTTGTCCTTGTACATGTGTGAAAAGGATATTTGTGAAGAAGCTGAAAAGSAGTGACTATACATTATAAAGCAAGGGTTATAATGTAAAGTTYCTCAAATTTRTTTCTTTGTGCATCCATTGAATTACAAGARCCCAATCGTTATAAATTGTCKAAGGAGCATTTTTCMAAGTTTGCATATAGCTTGTGTTGTCGCAGAGTGTGYAGAACCTGTTGAATATSMTGCAASTRTTCTGYSCAAGTCTTGATGTAGATGAGGATGTCATCTRGATACACCACCCAAAAAGAATTGGTGAAAGGCAGCAAGATATTGTTCATCATCCTCATGAAAGTTGTTGGAGCATTTGTCAAACCAAAGGGCATGACCAACCATTCAAAAAGACCTTCTTTTGACTTGAAGGCAATTTTTCATACATATGTATGTTCTATTGGGACCTAATGGTAGCCAGACTTAAGATCAATCTTACTGAATTATTTGTCCCCATTGAGTTGATCAAGGAGATAGTCGATTCGGGGAATCGGGTGCTAGTTCCTGACTATGATTTTATTTAGAGCCCGATAATCAATGCAAAGTCACTGGGTCTTATCCTTCTTCTGCACTAGCAAGATTGAGCTTCCACAAGGTGATGAGTAGGGTTGGATGTTCCTCTTGTGGAGTAGTTCTTGGATTTGACGCTTGATCTCCTCATTTTCTAGCAAAGAGTGACAATAGACTGGCCCATTGGGCAGCAGTGCATCGGGGATCAGATCGATGGGATGATTTCCCTGAGAGTGCAAAGGTACCCCAGTAGGTGATGAAAATATGTCTTTGTATTCTTCCATGACCTTATCCACTTTCTTCTACTAAGTGGAGAGGTCAACCGTGGAGGCCATGGAAGTGGTTGCAACCTTTTGTTCACTCTGAGAGTGATTCACGAAGAAGACAAACTTCTCGGTCTGATAAATTACCTTCCTTCATTGCTTGGCAAAGATCAAGGAAATAACACTAGGTGGGACTACCTCGGGTATCCTGTACAATTTCCTATTCAAAGTAATAACAACACTAAGAGGATTAGACTCATACACAACATGATGTTTCCATAAATAAGGTTGGCCCAAAAGAACATCTCAAACTTCAAGGGGAGAAACATCACACAATACCTCATATTTGAATGGCTTGATGTCGTATGACATGTGGCACTATTGGTTGACACGAAGATCGCTTCCTTGATGGAGCCATTCGATGGTGTAGGGTTGCGGGTGCGGTGTTGTCGGCAGGGCTAGACGCTTGATGACCTCTGCTGAGATGGGGTTCTTCTGGATACCGCTATCAACGATGAAGTGCAGTGGAGTGCCTTTTGCCCACATATGTGAATGAAAGAGGCGCTCGCCTTCCTTTGGCTCATCAAGTTCATCAAGATGGATCTTGGTGGTAGAAATGGTGGCACTGGGTTCCGCGTCAATGATATCTCTCCCCTTTTATGGTTCTGACTCGGAGTCGAACCCCGCATCTGATTCAGAGGCTTTTACCTCAGCCACAAATGACTGCTTTGAGCAACAATCGGCAGTGTTGTGCCAAGGGCTCTTATGGAAGTCGCACCACTTCCCGATATCTTTCTTCGTCTTCTCATTGTCCTTCTTTTCTTGTGGCTTGGATTGGTTGTCCTGAGGTTGCCCATTTTTTCTCTGTCCTTTTTTATGTGAGTTGAGGCTACCCTTGCCCTGCTTCTGCTGTGAGGGGTTCCCAAACCCAAACTGCCACGTCTTTTGTTTAAGCTTCTGCTCAATTTTGATGACATATCGACAGGCCATGCCCAAGGATGAGATGTCCAAAAACTCCATTTATGTCTGGATTTATCTATGCAGACCGTCGCGGTACTTGAACACCAGATGTCGCTCAGAACCTTTGATACCTAGATTGGTGGGCAAGGTATGGAATGCATTGGTGAACTCTGGCACGGTTTGGTCTCTTTCCTACCGCAGTGTGGCCCATCTTGTATACAAGTCGTCATAACTTCTAACAGGGTAGTATTGTTCCTTAATAGAATCCCTGAAGGAACCCCAAGTGGGTGCAACTGCAAATAACGTGGAACCCTCTATTTCCTTTTGCTCGCAGAAGGTCTCCCACCAATCTTTGACATGGGGGATAGCCTTGAGGAGTGCAAATGTAATATTTTCTCTATCAAAAAAGTTGTGGACAGAAAAATACCCTTCTAGAAGGTTTAACCATTTATCTACGACATCCGCATCTATTTGACCTTAAAATATAGGAATATCAAAATTCATTTGTACCTTGAAGGGGGTGGCGCCTCCACTTAAGGTGGATACGTCGCTTGTCAGCAACCATCGAAGGATTTGTGCAAAGTTGTCCATCGTCTTGTTCCTTTGTCGTTCAAGGGATTCCTCGAGCAACATTTTTAAAGATCTCTTGCGCCTTCATATTTCTTTTCGCCCTCCATGGATGGTCTCTTGGGCGTGCAAGAGTAGTTGTCCTCAAGAGAAACAAGCTGGAGACCCAACTCTCTATACCTTGACCACGTCGGGGACATGCATTAAAAAAAAACGACAATGAGCAAACTGTTATGATACCACTATTTTGGATTTATGAGTGGAACGAAATGAAACCACGGATTTATGAAATTAACACAGATCCACAGTGAAAAATAACAAAGATACAATAAAACTTGACTTCTATTAAATAAGAAAAATGTTGAAAACTGTAAAATCCAGACTGAAAACCAGCTTGCTAGAATGGTGGCATCTTATCTCTGAGAAGAGATGTGACGACTATGCTCATTCGCAAGGGGATGAGTACAATGAGGCTATGAAGGCCTTTTTACAATAAAGATTAATTCCAAAACCCTAGACATCCAAAAACCTAACCCTAGGAGATCAAGTACCAAAAGTCATGTGGGCCCCGTTGGGGTAAGTTAGTATATTAACTTCTCGGGGTCGTAACTTTTGCATACGTTCTTCGTTTAGGATGCACTATAGCTCGTTGGAAATATATTGATGAGGGGATTCATTTAGGGGGATCAATGAAATTCTTTGGCCATCATTAAGGTTTTTGATCGTGAAAAAACATCGTTTAGGCCCTCAAAATGGCACTGAAAGTTTGGGAACCGAAAAACTGCTAAAAATAGTAAGTTGCCAAAAAAATGTTTTGAACCAATTGGACAAGGTGGATGGTCATTGATATCCTCTTGGATCAGCGGAAATATTCAAGGTGGAGTATAACTCCGCAGTAGTAAAAAAAAAATGTTTGGGGCTTGTTAGCAGCCTTATTTGTAACCTAGTCCATTACATTCCTCTCTTCATTCTGATCGCACTGGTACCCTTCACTTTTAAGCCTTTTTTCTTGTCCCACCCCTTTCTGATACACCCTTATTTGACACCTATCCCATTGGACTCCTCTCTTTGTCTTGATCACCCTGGTAAATCTCACTTTTTTTGGCCCCGATTTCCGTTCTGACACCTCATCCACTACCTAAGTCGCTATCATGCTAACCACCAGAGCTTAGACCCAAGAAGACTGGGAGACTAGGTTATCCAGCTTAGAAACGAAAATGTCCCTCCAAGCAGATGTCCACGTAGCCATCCGTGAATCTATGCAGTGATTCACAAAAGGTAAGCATGTAGAGCCCAATGAACAGGACCCTTAACATTCCCATTATGAGCATACTCATTCATCCTACTCCCCTTAGGGTTCTCCACACTCTTGGAATAAGGTTCCCAAAGTTGACATGCATAAATTTGATGGATCCAACCCAGCAGGGTGGGTCTCTCAAATGGAACAATACTTCTCCCTTCATAATATTTGGGATGATGAGACCAAACTCCATGTAGGGGTTTTGTACCTGGATCAAGAACAATGGTAGTGGTGGTAGTGGCATAAGAAATGTTATCCAGGAATACCCATGTGGAACATGTTCACTAAAGAATTTTGTGCCTGTTTTCATAGGGAATCACATTTTTTGGGTAGGCTCACCAAGCTACACCAAATTGGATCAGTTACAGTTTTCATCACGTCATTTGAATAGTTGGCTATCAATACTAAGGGATTATCTGATGCATTTTATCTTGAATGTTTTATCAGTGGATTAAAGGAATCCATTCGAGCTCATGTAAACATGCATCATCCTACTACCTGGATGCATGCATGTCAATTAGCAATAGAAGTCGAGACTATCCTTCAGGCCCCACCCATGAAGGGTCCAGTTCTCACCCATCCTCACTCTAGGGCTCACCCAGCTCCGACAAAAACATTGAAGGTCCAAAAGGTATCTCCAACAGAAATGGTGGAACGTCGCAAGAAAGTACTTTGCTACTATTGTGATGAAAAGTATTCCCCAAGGCATAAATGTAGAGAAAAAAAGTTCTTCCAGACTGATGCATCAACTTCCTCTCCCCATGAAAACATCCCATCAAATGAGGATCCTAACCCAAAGGAGGATCAACCAAGAGATCATGTCGAAGCTCCAGTTTTAACCCCTGTGGAACCAGAGTAACATGTCATATCGCTTCATGCACTCTCGGGTATTTTGGCCTCACAAATATTGAAGCTCAAGGGCTACATCAAACATAGGTTGGTGGTGGTATTGATTGATAGTGGTAGCACCCATAATTGTATGCATCGTAGGCTTGTTGATGAGATCCATTGCTTTGTCCACCCTGTTTCTAATTTTAAAATCCTCATCGCCAATGGTGGTACTATGAAGTGTGGGGGCCACTATGAGAATTTCAAACTCCAAATGGGTGATTATTATTTGAAAACCCACATGTTCTGTATTTCCATGGGTGGTTGTGATATTGTATTAGGAGTGGAATGGCTTTGTACTATGGGGCCAATCACAATGGATTATCAAGAATTATATATAATCTTCACCCAAGATGCTCACCCCTATACCCTCCAAGGTCTCCAAGAGGGCTCTCCTAAAAACATAAGCTCTCAAAGGATGGAAAAATTGTTGAAGAAAAGCCACCATGGTGTGATTGTTGAGATTTGGGTACATTGGAAAGTGGTCCCCTTGTGTTTGTGAGTCTCTAAACACAAAGGGGGAGACTATTTTCCTTGTTACTTTACTTTATGATTCTAATTTCACTTTGACTTAGGAGATTTAAGTTAAAAGTGAAATATGTCACTTAAGTCATTAAAGTGACAATTAATTTACTTTGTGGGTGAATTAATAGACATAAAGAAAACTAAAGAAAGTGGGTTTCCTAAGTGAGATTTAGGGATTGAATCTCACCCATTTATTAGACTTGTCTAGATTGGATCTAGGCCATTGATCTAATAGGGTTTGGAAAAAGGAGGCTAAAGGAGGGAATAAAGCATTTATGAGACTCATTCTTCACTTGAGAGGAGAGGAGAGGAGAAGGAGCACTTGGGCGCAAATCTTGAGGAGAGGAGGGCGCACAAGCTTGAAGGTTTGAGGAGGAATCCATATCTTGGGTTGAGATTGCATGGAGAGGTCTTCCATGGAGGCTTGGTCATCATCTTTGTGAAGGCGCATTCTAGGAGAGGAAGGGCAGATATGCTAGAGGAGGTGCACGTCTTATGAGGAGGGTGCACATCTAGCTGAGGACGGCTCTTCCATCTTGTGAGAGGCTCATTCTTGTTGGTGAGTCTCACTCTAGAGAGTAGAGGGAGAAAACTTGAGTGAGGGAGCATACATCTTGTGTGGAGGTGCATTCCATGGAGGAGGGGCACATTTTCTAGGAGGAGAGGTGCATTCTTGTGACAGGAAGCTCACCTCTATCTTGTGAGAGGTTCCTATACCATTGAGAGGCCTAGTTCATTTTCTTAGGCACACTCTACGGAGTATAGAGTGCAAGGGTGAAGGAGGGTGCTACTTATGGATTTTTGCATGAGGAGGGGGCACACTTGAGGAGAGGAGTGCACCATCATTTGTGGGAGGATACATTGAGAGAAGGGAGCTACTACAAAGGGCAAGACAAAGGCAAGGCAAGAAAAAAGATCAAGCAAAGGCACAAGAAAAAGACAAAGGCAAGCAAAGGAAGAAAGGCACACCAAGGCAAGGGGCACCTTACTTAAAAAGGCTAGCAAGGAGGTCTTCAAGGAACTCCAAGGCATCCGAGAGTGGTTGATATTGTACCAGGTTCACTTGTATGTTTCATGTGTTGTACATTTTGATTTGAGGCCTTATATATATATATTTGCTCCAAACTGGTTTTTCCAAGGTCATGTTGACCAAAAACATATGTGTCAATTTCATGCATGCTTAGAAGTGTAGATCATCATTTTAAAGTTTAAATATCTAGAGGTAGTGTTATTTTTTTTTATGTATATTGCATGTGCTAATATTGAAAAAAGAAAACACTTGCAACAACACCTCAAAAGGACACTTAACCATCAAAATATTGAGCTGAAAGTTGGTGACTGTTTGTTGTCCTAAAACAGTAGCAAGGGACAGCCACAGAGTTGAAACTTAGATCCAAACTTAAGGTCAAAGATAGACCTTAGTTAGCAGCCTCATAGGAACTCAAAAAAACTACATGGTATCAGAACCAATGGTGGCTTAGACTTGCTAATTTTTGAGCATTTTTGTGGGCAGTTTTGTGAGGTAAAAATCAGATCTATTGGTTGTTTTGGACAGCAAGTTTATTGTACAAAATATTGAGTAAACTCATATTTGAAAGCGCCTCTTAGCTAGTGCTAGTTGGATAGTTCAGGGCAGATTTTTGGACAGCGTGTTGACATAGTTTGTGGGCAGATTTGTTGGCTAGTTCAAGGTTGATATTTAACACTTGTGGACAACCTCTTTTCACACCTGTGTGGACAGGAGTGAGGATGTATTTCACAACCTCTTTTCACACCTATATTTATAGGAGTGAGGTCGGTGTTCATTTTCCTCTTTTCACACCTGTGTTGAAAGGATTGACGCAATGTTCCTTTGCAATTACAACATCAGAGTGAGTGCAGTCGACAGTGATGTCAGCATCTCAGATGCGTGCAAAGGATAGGCTAGTTGGAGCTAGCAACTGGTTGCCTTGGAATGCCAGGATTGTCTTTGTCTTGGAGGACCTCTAACTATGGGATATAGTTGAGATGCATATTGTTATTCTTCCTGCTACTACTCCCATCTTGTTAGAAAAGTTCAGGAAGAGGAACAACAAGGAAAAGAGGACGATATGTGATTCAGTGCGGGATCACATCATTCCCCACTTGACTGGGAAATATTGGGCATTTGAGATGTGGGAATATCTATGCAAGATTTATGAGAGCTCTAACGAGAACCGGAAGATGGTTCTTCATGATCGACTCAGGGGAATTTGCATGCTCCAATATGAGTCGGTTACTTCTTTCCTTGGCCGATACACCCAGATTAGAGACAAGCTTGGAGTCATTGGAGAGGTGGTGGACCTAGATTCTATGGTGAGGACAGCCTTAAACAACTTTACCAAACCATGGGGTCCATTCATTCATGGCATTGTTTCCAGAGAGTTCATGCCCACATGGGAGAGGATGTGGTATGACTTTGTTGAGGAGGAGAATAAACTTGTGGCAAAGGCTTCTGGACAACATCAGCAGCAGACAGTGCAGGGTGATGAGGATCTTTCTCTTTGGACAAAGGGAAAGAAGAAGACCGGTCGGTGAGGTCAGCAGAGTCCCAAGTTTGGGGCCCCACCATAGGGAGGAGAGAGAAGCAGTGGGAAAAAGAGAGACATGAGCACAATGAGATGCTTTGATTATGGAGAGATGGGTCACTATGCAAGACAGTGTCCCAATAAGAAGAAGAAGA
This sequence comes from Picea glauca, assembly GCA_000966675.3. NCBI lineage: Eukaryota > Viridiplantae > Streptophyta > Pinopsida > Pinales > Pinaceae > Picea > Picea glauca. The sequence goes on from JZKD02S0383149.1 coordinate 156,532, forward strand.
AGCAAGATGTTTCAACAGCGACAGAAGAGGATCTTGAGTTCGATACATAGTATGCGAGAGAGTGTGCATTCACCGGTTCTTTTTTTGTTGTTACACCATCCAAAATCATATAGGGAGATAGATTTGAGGAGACCTATTGACTCATAGTAGTGATTCAGAGGGAGCTCAGACTCGGGTATCAAGTACACCATCTTTAGAGGGGATGACTGGTCCACCCGGGACAGCTTCAATTTCATAGTTGTCGAGACAGAGGGGTGGTGCAGGGGATTCATAGAATCATATATTGATAAGGAGGAGTGGCAGGGCATCACGGAGGCTTGAGCCTCACTTGGCTACATAGATGCGAAGATCAGGTTCTGGATCCACTTCAGGTGGAAGCTACTTGGCGAGAGGCCAAGTTGAGGATCTTGGTGAGATGTCGAGATCCAAGTACTCTTGGTGAGATACCAAGAGGGGGGAGATTCTTGGTGAGATGCCAAGAGAGTGGCTCTTGGTGAAATGCCAAGAGTAGTGACCATTGGTGAGATGCCAGGAGGTATAAATCCTTGGTGGGAGACCAAGGTGGATATCTTTGGTTTGATACCAAGATCTAGGTGATCTTGGATAGGTGGAGAGACAATTCCATCTATAGATCACGCAGATTGAGTAGATTTGTGTCAGACACTACTTTCATTGATCAAGGTACAACCACACTCATTGATTATATGTCAGTAGGCAACCATGTCCTCTATACGGATGATATTGGTGGTGAAGGACACTTTCCTCGGTAAGAGGGAGCGTTGAGATTTGGGTACCTTGGAAAGTGGTCCCCTTGTGTTTGTGAGTCTCTAAACACAAAGGGGGAGACTATTACCCTTGTTACTTTACTTTATGATTCTAATTTCACTTTGACTTAGGATATTTAAGTCAAAAGTGAAATATGTCACTTAAGTCATTAAAGTGACAATTAATTCACTTTATGGGTGAATTAATAGACATAAAGCAAACTAATGAAAGTGGGTTTCCTATGTGATATTTATGGATTGAATCTCACCCATTCATTAGACTTGGCTAGATTGGATCTAGGCCATTGATCTAATAGGGTTTGGCCAAAGGAGGATAAAGGAGGGAATAGGGCATTTATGAGACTCATTCTTCACTTGAGAGGACAAGAGAAGAGAAGGAGCACTTGGGCGCAAATCTTGAGGAGAGGAGGGCGCACAAGCTTGAAGGTTTGAGGAGGAAGCCATAGCTTGGATTGAGCTTGCATGGAGAGGTCTTCCATGGAGGCTTGGTCATCATTTTTGTGAGGGAACACTCTAGAAGAGGAAGGGCGCATATGCTAGAGGAGGCGTGCATCTTGTGAGAAGGGTGCACATCTAGTTGTGGAGGGCTATTCCATCTTGTGAGAGGATCATTCTTGTTGGTGAGGCTCACTCTAGAGAGTAGAGGGAGAAAACTTGAGTGAGGGCGCATACATCTTGTGTGGAGGTGCATTCCATCGAGGAGGGGTGCATTTGCTAGGAGGAGAGGCACATTCTTGTGAGAGGAATCTCACTTCTATCTTGTGGGAGGTTCCTATACCATTTAGAGGCCTACTTCATTTTCTTAGGTGCACTCTAGGGAGTAGAGGGCACAAGGGTGAAGGAGGGTGCTACTTGTGGAGTTTTGCATGAGGAGGGGGCGCACTTGAGGAGAGGAGCGCACCATCATTTGTGGGAGGCTTTCTTGAGAGGAGGGAGCTACTACAAAGGGAAAGGAAAAGGCAAGGAAAGAGAAAAGATCAAGCAAAGGCACAAGGAAAAAACAAAGGCAAGTAAAGGAAGAAAGGCACAACAAGGCAAGGGGCGCCTTACTTCAAAAGGCTAGTAGGGAGGTCTTCAAGGAACTCCAAGCCATCCGAGAATGGTTTATATTGTACCATGTTCACTTGTATATGTTTCATGTGTTGTACATTTTTCTTTGAGGCCTTCTATATATATCTTGTCCAAACTGGTTTTCCCCATGGGGGGGGGTTTCCAGGGTCATGTTGACCAAAAACGTATGTGTCAATTTCATGCATGCTGAGAAGTGTAGATCAGAATTTTAAAGTTAAAAGATCTATAGGTTGGTTATTTGTTTTGATGTATATTGCATGTGCTAATATTGAGAAAATAAAACACTTGCAAGGGAACCTCAAAAGGACACTTAACCATCAAAATATTGAGTTGAAAGTTGGTGATTGTTTGTTGTATTAAAACAGCAGCAAGGGACAGCCACATAGTTGAAACTTAGAGCCAAACTTAAGGTCAAAGATAGACCTTAGTTGGCAGCCTCATAGGAACTCAAAAAATCTGTAGTGATTACTCAATTTAATTCCATCCAGGTCATTGAACAATCCTCTTATATAGTTCCTCCTAGCCTGCAACTCATCTTGGACAAGTACCCCAACGTCTTTGAGGTTCCCACAACCTTACCTCCTTCCAGGGGAGCATGATCATAGCATCCCTCTCCTTCCGGGAAAGCAACCCGCCAACGTATGTCCCTATAGATATCCATTTGGTCAAAAAAATAAAATAGAAAAGATGGTACATGAATTACTTGAGATAGGGGTAATTCGCCCTAGTACCAGCCCATATTCTTCACCAGTGGTGATGGCCTTAAATAAATAAGGTACTTGGCGCATGTGCCCTTATTTTTGTGCCCAGAATAAACTGACCATCAAAGATAAGTTTCCCATTCCTGTCTCTGATAATCTGTTGGATGAACTCCAAGGTGCATGTGTATTCACCAAATTAGACCTTCACTCTAGCTATCACTAGATCCAGATGAAGGAGAAAGCTATTCTAAAGACTGCTTTCATAACTCATGAAGGAAATTATGAATTCTTGGCCATGCCTTTTGGCCTTTGAAATGCCCCATCCACCTTTAAAAGTATCATGAATAAACTATTGAAACCTTACCTTCAGAAGTTTGTCTTGGTTTTCTTTGATGGCATCCTCATTTACAACCGCACTTGGGATAGCCACCTTCTTCATGTGGACAAAGTCCTTCACTTGATGCAGGAAAACCAATTGTTTGTTAAAAATACCAAACGTTCATTTGGAGCCAACAAAGTGGAATACTTGGGACACATTGACAGTCGCAAAGGGGTAAAAGTGGACCCCAAAAAGATACAATATGTGCAGGATTGGTCGCGAACCATGACCTTAAAACACCTAAGGGGTTTTCTTGGTCTCACCGGATATTACAGGAAATTTTTCCACCATTATGGAAAAATTGCTAAGCCCGTGACCGACCTCCTTAAGAAGAATGCATCTCATTGGACACATGTTGTTGAGTAAGCCTTCACAATGTTAAAGAGGGCTATGTGCACTACTCTTGTCCTAACAACTCCTAACTTCAACAAAACCTTTGTGGTGGAAACAAAGGTTTCTGGCACTGGTATAGGCACAGTTCTCACACAATATGGTCGACCTTTAGCCTTTACTAGCCAAGCGGTGAGTGGTCGCAATCTGGGAAGATCTACGTATGAAAAATAAATGATGGCCATTCTCCATGCAGTGCACACATGGAAGCCATATCTCTTGGGATGTTGTTTTCATATTAAAATAGATCACCATAGTCTGAAATATTTTTTGGAGCAACGATTATCCTCCCCATAACAAAATAAGTGGTTGACCAAAATGTTGGGTTATGATTATGAAATCATATACAAAAAGGGAAAAGATAATGTAGTAGTTGATGCATTGTCAAGACAAGATGAGGAGGAAAACTCCATCTTTGCCTTATCCTTATCGGTCCTCGATTGGATTGAAGAAGTACACCAAGAGTGTCTAACACACCCAACTATCTCCAAGTTAATTCATCGCCTTCAGGACGACCCTAATCCTCCCATCGGTTGCTACACTTTGCAGGAAAATATTTACAGATATAAGGATCACCCAGTTCTATCACTATCTTCAGCACTCAAGCCGAGGATCTTAAATGAGTTGCACTCATCATCTATTGCGGGTCACTCGGGGTTCCAAAAGACATATGCTCATGCTCATCGTTCTTTTTTCTGGGCATACATGAATAATTATATCCTTCACTTTGTCACAAAATGTGAGGTGTGTCAATGTAATAAAGGTGAAACTATCAAGTCTCCAAGCACCCTACAACCCCTACCCATTCCAGCTTCTATGTGGACAAAAATCTCCATGGATTTTATAGTGGGCCTTCTAAAAGCTGGGAATAAGTCAGTCATCATGGTGGTGGTTGATTGTCTCTTCAAGTATGCTAATTTTTTTGCATTACCCCACCCTTTCACACCAGTATTAGTAGCACAATTTTTCCTTGATCATATTTTCAATTTACATGGCATACCCACCTCTATTGTATCTTATCATGACCCAACTTTCACCAACACATTTTGGCAAGAGTTGTTTAAATTGTAGGGCACCCAACTGAACATGAGCACAACCTATCAACCCCAGTCTGATGGCCAAACAGAAGTGGTCAACAAATGTTTGGAAACCTACTTGCGATGTTTTTCTTTGGATAGACAACACCAGTGGGTGCAATGGCTCCCCTTGGCAGAATGGTGGTACAATAGTTCATATCATACAAACACTAAAATGACCCCATATGAAGCAATGTATGGTTAACACCCACCTACAGTCACTACCTATCTTCCAGGAACATCAAAGGTCCAATCTATTAATGCAATGTTGCAATGTCGCACAACCACCCTAGTGACTCTGAAGGATAACCTCCACATTGCCTAAAATCGCATGAAGCAATAGGCAGACCAACATCGTTTAGAAAGGGTTTTTCAGGAAGGTGATCATGTGTTTCTTCAGCTCCAAACTTACAAGCAAGCATCTCTCAAATCCCAGGAACATCACAAGTTGGCACCCAAGTTTTATGGACCCTGCCAGATCATCAAGTGTATTGGTTCAGTGGCCTACAAATTGGCCCTTTCTGCTACTTCCAAAATCCATATGGTGTTCCATGTTTCCTGTATAAATAAAGTGGTGGGACAGAACTGCAAGGTCCAAACCATCCTTTCGAAATTAGATGAAGAAGGGTCCCTTTGGATCCAACCAGAAGTAGTCTTCAATCACCGTGATCGTCAGCTGCATGGCGGAACAATCAAGGAAGTGTTGATCAAGTGGAAGGACACATCACCAGAGGATGTGGCACAGGAACCAACGACCATACTCCAACGGTTTCTGCACCTACAACCTTGAGGACAAGGCTACTTTTGACGGGGGAGGGCATGTTATGATCTGATCCTAACCCCTGTCCATGGGTCATTAGTTAGTAGGATATCTTTTATATGTAATAAAGGTCGACATTAGTTAATAAATATTAATAAATAAAGGAGAATAAGTCAATGTAAGAAGACCTAATAGAAGCTTATGCTTCTAGAAATATCTTCCTCTAGAAGTTTCATTAGAAGGTAGAATTAGTATAAATAAGAGTACGAGGCATTGGATATTTTTGTCTTGAATATTATTTTAATAGATCTATGCTCTGTTAGAGGTTTCCCCCTTGAAGAGACAAGTGAACATTGCTATCATTAATAAAGGTGCTCTTTCTGGTGTTATTCTAGTATTATTATGATATTGTTCTGGATATATCGTTGTTGTTCTGCCATTTCTTGCTAAATATTTTTGTTATGCATATTATATCTGGAATATTGCAATGCATTTAGGATATTTATAGTATGGACAACAAATTTTAAAGGTAGTGTCTCTTTTCCTTCTAACATTTTCATAATCTATACAAAAGTGAGTGTGATTCCAGTGATTTGTATATGTCAAATGAGTGTTGTTCCAATGATTTATATAAAAGTTGTTATCTTTCTTAAGCGTGGTTTCAATTATTTATATAAAATATGTTATCTTTCTTCGTTTGGCCGCTTAGATTCAAATCTCATTAAATATTATCCTCTAAATGAAGGGAAAGTGTCGACTTACTTTTAATTAACATTATCATTCATAAAAAAGATTTACAAAATTTTCAGAATATTTTGTTTAGAGATCCAATATCCATGAAAAATGAACCAAAGTCTTTGTTAATTAATGACAACTAATTGACCTATTTTCTAGATACCTTGTTTCAAGGTTTAAAAGTTTAGATAAAGCATTTGGAACATTACAATCAAAATAAATTTATTTTAACTCCACATCTATTAAATATGCTAAAAAAAACATTCTTTTTTTTTAAATATTATATCATATAGATGTCCAATGGTTATAATAAGTGAGGCTCCTTTATGAGAGGGTACACAAGAAAGATACTCCACCCATAGTGAAAACATCAATGGAACTATTCATCGTGGATGATATCAAGAAAGGAATAAATAAGTAAGGAAGAGGCAATGCGGAGGACATAGACATGCTTCAAGCTGAATTTTTAAAGTTGGGGGTTGAGCTCCTTGCACCTCACATAAAAGGAATTTTCAATAGGGTCATCCAGGATGACTTTCCAGGAGAATGGACCACCAATGTGGTCATTCCTCTCTTTAAGAATGGATATATCAATAACTCTTCCAATTAAAACACTATTATGGTCAACCCCCTCATGGGAAAACTTTTTGGGAGCATGATATAGTGAAGAATCAACAGTTGGGTCACCCTTAGACATTTGATAGAGAAAATCTGGGACAAACAAGGTGAGACAACCTATTGTTGTTTTTTGGACTTTAGGAAATCCTTCGACACAGTAACTAGAGACAAAATACGGAACATAATGGAAGATTTGGGTATCCCAGATGGATATAGAGAAGTAGTTCACAAACTTTATGAGAAGGTTAGAGCTAAAATCAGAACAAGTAAAGGAATGTATGAATGTTTTGGTAGTGATATTGGCACTAAACAAGGATTTCCTCTATATCCCACTTTGTTTGGTTTATACATTGATAAGTTGGAAGCCTGGTTGATCAAGACGGATGGAGAGGGTGCCCATCTAGCAAGGTATGTGGTGAAGCTAATTTTATACATGGATGATCTTATTATAATTTCAAAATTAACACATGGATTAAGAGAACATATAAAGGCCTTAGACCACTTTTTTCAGGAGGTAGGGATGCAAGTGAACATTACCAAGACTAAAATCATGATCTTTTATTTAAATAGAAAAGACAAATAAATCACCTTTCTTTTCAAAGGCAGACCATTGGAGATAGTGAAAGAATACAAATATCTTGGGATTGACTTCCACTATAAGCTCAGTTTGGAGACTTGTAGGGTGAAAAGGATACAGGGAGGGTGGAGAGCCTCATACTTACTTCAAAATAGGTGCAGAAAAGTGGAACTTTGGGATTGGAAAACCAAAAAAACCCTCTTTGGTTTGCTGGTTACGCCAGTTGTTCTCTATGGTTGTGAAATATGGGGAAGAAACATGTCAACTTGCAAATGGAGACAGCTAGAAAAAAATTCAGAAGCAATTAATTACTAGCAATATCAAAGTTAAAGCCATAGTCCTGTACAAAATTCTTTTAGTTGAAACATGTACTTTTACGTTGGAGGAGACAACGATAACCAAATTAATAAACTATTTAAAGAAGGTGGAAAACATGGATAACCAACACTAGCCCAAGTTAGCTATGAGGAGGAGTTAGACCAAAGGAAGAAAACTTGGATGAAGAAAAATAAAAAGTGGTTGAGTAAGTGGAATATCAAGTTGCATGACTATCCTAACATAAAGGAAGAAATAAAAAAGTGCGTGAATGAAAAATTTAGGACTGCCATGTGGACTAATCATAGTGGGTGTAAAAAAACATACTACATCAAGCAGTTTAACCCAAATTGTGATCATAACGAGAAAACATATTTAGGGGCAGCTATTAAAGGAAAATAAATATTGTTAGTTGCACAACTGAGGATGAGTTCATGTCACCTTAGATGTGAGACTGATAGGTGGAGGGTACCCAAGGAAGTTTGGGAGGAAAGAACTTGCATATTCTGCAATAAGGGTGTGGTGGAGACGAAGAGGCACTTTGTCATGGAATGTGCATCCTACTGGGGTATTTGTAGTCACTGTGAAAACAACTTAAAGGTCGAAAACATGCACCAACTATTTGGCGGGGATAAGATCAACCAGATTGCTAGTCTTCTAGTCAAGATTCACAGCAGAAGATGCAACATTGAAAATAGTGTGAAGATGAGTTAGGGATGTTATTATCTTGGTCACTTAGGATGTTCAACCTCATGGAAGTCATTAAAAAATCAATCAATCTTAGCCTCATCAAATGTCACATACCCAATTTTTTTTTTATACCGCAATATTTTATCTTCAACTAAATAAGGAACATTACTCAATTATCTAAATCTAATTAATAAAACATCTCTTACCTTTGAATTTTTTACCTTTAATAGTTCCAAGTGCAACTATACTTGCATGACCTACGTTATAGTCTTCATGACACAATTTGAATCTATGTTATAATTCGTGTGGTAGGGTTATAATTATAGATTACAATCCCCATGTATGAATTATGCATTACAATCTGCGTTGGTCATTCTAAAGGATACCCTTCTCACGACCTTGCTTTGCTTTAACCTAAGTTAGCAAATTATTTCATTTAATTACTATAATTGCAAGTAATAGTGGATTTTCCCAACCATTCAAACATGGAAAATAAGTGTAAGGATTAAACCGATAATCATATTGTCATTATGTTTTGTGGTCAGCGTTAATCAAGATCGATGTTTAATATAGGAGCATTAATCATGCTTGAAAGGTTAATACATGAGTGGTTGGTAGTTCTTAATGTCGGGCTTGACATACCCTATTTTCATAAATAAACATATGTCCCTAACCTCCCTTGGAAGTCCCTCTATGTGCCAAGTGTGACTTCTTGGAACAAGAGATGGGAGGGTAAGTTCTGACCACCCCGTGCAAATTTTGATCTTTCGCTTCATTGTTTAGTAATCTTCCAGCGGAAGACGAGGGTTCATGTTGGTTTGAGCTAGATGGCCCTAGGGTTTCATTTCTCTATTCTTTAGTTTCCTCTAACGGATGCTTGGGGTTCCTATGTCGCATATTGACTCTGCGTACATTCTACCTTTGTTGGGTTTTTCTTTGCTCTAGAATCGCTCTGTCGTTGGGAACCTGGGTGTAATCTTGTTTAGAGTTTATGTTCTTATTCTGTTTAACATTTCCATTTTGTAATATGTCGAAGGTGGTGGCTTTTCAAAAAATTTATTGGTCCTACGCGTATTTCCTTTACTTTGTATAATATTCAATCGTTGTTGCTATCATAACCTTGTCATGACTTTTGGTTTGGAAAACACTATTGAGTATTCTGGTGATGGTTGTGAGCATCTTGGTTATATTTTTCTCATTGTATTGTTCCTCTTTTAAGGTGGATATTTTTGGATTCTTGACTAATGATGGGCCCTTGTTGTTTACGAGGGTACCCATCATGAAGAAAAATGTGGGTTTCGGCTGGTCAATTCGTTCCACTGCGGAAGTTTCATTGTGGGGTCGAGATACTCTAGATAAACTCATACCCTAACTCTGCCATTATATTTGTAACGATTTTAGTTCCCTTCGGTAATGTTTTGTGTGTTAATGCAGGTATACTCATCCATATTAACATGGTTTTTTCTCGAATCAACCATTTAGAAATAGTTGTAAGTATTCTTTAATTTTACTATTTTCCCTTTTTAAATGTGATACTTATCATACCCAAATGCCACTCTAATTCTATGTTTGGAAAACTTGTGGACAGGTGTGGGCTATGGATTCTTGGCCAAGGCACTCAACCATTAAGAGGTAATTCAGTTTCCATATTGGACCCTAGTTATGGATGAGGAATGGATACCATTGTCTCTACTCTAAATTAGTTGTGTGGTTACCTATCATAGGTATGTCAAACCCATTTTGGTCTATTTTAAACAACAAGAATGTAACTTGCTCTGCATCCCTTTTTTTATGGATATTACGGAAGTTGGTTGCGTATGCGTGTTCTATAATTTTTTTTGTTGAAGTTTAAATTATGACAGAGCTAATTCTCATGTATATTGAATGGGTTTTCACTCTTGTAACTTACAGAGTCAGGTCGACATAGTTGTAGTTCTGCTAACTATTTCATAATGGAATTTCCCTATTTTTTTAGTTTATGTCGTGAGTGGTTCCGGCCTCTGCTTGCCATGATCGTATTTTTTTTAGTTCTCTTTTAATTTAAAGAGGGTTACATAACTATTGGATTGTTTCTATTGTTAAAATTATTGTTGTGTCTTAGTTGTTAATAATCGATATTCTTAACCTTTTGTTTACATTCAAGGTTTTATTCATGACAACAACACTAGCGTTTAGCATTTATCCTGTTGGTTATATATATATATATAGTTTCCTCTCTGTAGATATCCTAGAATTTATTCACAACAATAGACTTATCGTTTTTTAATCTATCCTATTTGTTGTATATATAGTTCCCTCTCTGTACTATGATTTTGTTTATACTTTATGCATTGGTTATGGATATAATAGTTTGCCTCTTATATTTATCGTGACAATTGTATAATGGAATGATACAATGAAAACAATAATATTTTATCCATAAACTTTCAATTGAACAAAAATAAAAATACAAATAAAATATCCATAAGTTACATCTCTATGCTAAATTAATGAGAATATATTATCCATGGAATACTAAAGGAACAATATTTTAATCCAGAACGGAATGGAATAAAAACCTATAACTGAGATTTCCTTAGGGGGAAACACACATCAAGTGGGTTGTTCCTCCCAACCTTAGATCAGAGCTTCCACAAATACCCACTCTGTCACCCCCGAGCTAAATGTTGATCCAAAACTAACCAAGTGACTTGTTGTAGTGCGTAGGGTTCTAATCTTTACGTGAATATTTTTGTGTCATGAAAATATTTCTCAAATCTCACATCTCATTTTGAATGGCATCCCATCCTCTTGGTTCCATTTTCTTTATAATTTTTTCCTAAGTATTTTGACATTTGTACAAGCCTCATGCTCATTGACCACCTGTCAATTTTATTTTTGCTCATTGTCCACCTGTCAATTTGATTTTTACACATGTTCCTAAAAACCTAAGATCTTGTCTTACTTTGGTTTACTTAACTCAACAAATATTCACCATTTGTCCCCCTTCTGTTGTCACTTGGTAGTTCTCTTAGGATCAACATATTTTCTCTTTTAACAGTCCCACTTCACGTGTGCTTCCTATTTTTTTAAATAAAATAATATATAAAACAATAAGTTTTCAGTTAGATCACTAGGATTAATAATGTGATGATAACAAAAGAAAAAAAGATAATAATAAATTTTGAATTTGGAATTTGGGGTATCGCATCCACCCCCCCTTAGATCCTAACACCATCCTTGGTGTTATCTAATCTTGATCTGGATCATTCTGGAATAGAAATGGATATGCTTTCCACATATGATCGTCCATTTCCCTTGCAGCATCTTCGGGACTAAGGTGCCTCCACTGTACCTTTACCTATCTGATGGCTCAATTCTGGAGTGTAAGTTCCCTCCTGTCGAGAATACAATACAGTTGTACTGGGAACTCGCCCTCGATTTATACATATATCATATTCCAATCCACAACATGAGTAGGATCATGTATATATATTTTTAATAATGAAACATGGAATACATCATGTACTTTTACCATGGATGGAAGTGCAAGTTGATAGGCTACATGTCCTATTCGTGCAAGCACTTCAAAGGGACCACAATATCTAGGAACTAATTTAGTATACATGTCTAGTCTTAAAGAACTTATTTTAGGCCTTACTCTTATATACACATGGTCTCTAATATTGAATTCTCTTGGAGTTATTTTGGAATCTGCATAACTCTTCTACTTGTCCTGCGCTTCTTTCAAATTATGTTGTACTTGTTTCACTGTTAGTTCCATTTCCTTTAACATTTTAGGTCCTATCATTAATCTATTGACAGGATTACTCCAGGAAACATGGGTGTTACATTTTTTTCCATAAAGAATTTTAAAAGGACTAAGTTTAGTTGAAGCTTGGTAATGATTATTATATGTGAATTCAACCAAATGTAGATATTCTTCACATTTGTTTGGTCTGCCCATAACATACATTCTGAGCATATCTTCTACTATTTGATTAGTTCTTTGAGTTTTCTCATCCGTCTGATGGTAAGAAGTGATGAAGTTTAATTATGTGTCTAAGCCTTTAAACAGGTCTTTCCAAAAGTTTCTTGTAAACTTCGTGTCTATGTCTGATATTACAGTCTTAGGAATTCCATGTAGTTCGAAGATTCCCTTCATAAATATATTTGCTATGTTAATAGCTTTATAAGTGGATTTAACTAGTATGAAGTGTGATGATTTACTCAATTTATCAACGACAACCATTATAGAATAATTTTGTTGACTACTTTTAAGAAAACCTGTTATAAAGTCCATACTTATAATTTCCCATTTCCATTCAAGTACACGTAAAGGTTGTAATAATCTGGTTGGATGTCGATGTTCAAATTTAACTTGTTAGCCCAATAAAATTCCTTTCTTAACATAGTAATTATTTTTTATAGCCAGGATGTCCAGAGTATGGCTTTTTATGTAATTCATTCAGTATTAATAATTTAATCTCTTCTACTTCAAGGATGTACAACCTATTTTTATACATCAACATTCCATTTTTAGAAAGTATAAGTCTGATTTTTCAGTTTCAGCTTGATTTTCTGCTAATTTAGATTTAATACTTTGATAATATCTATATCGTTTTCAGCCATCATCTTGACTTTTTCCTCTAAAACAGTTTCATAATTACTTTTCATAACTATATAAATAATATTTGCATGTCTTCTCAAGGCGTCATCTACCTTATTTTCTTTTCCCTTTATATGTCTTATTTCAAAATCGTATTCGCTCAAGAAGGATAACCACCTTGCTTGTCAAGCATTGATATTTTGTTTATCAAATAGGTACTTTAAAGAAACATTGTCTGACATCAATAGGTATTTTCGTCCTATCAAATAATGTTGCCACATTTTTAGTGTGTGTATTATCGCGGCTAATTCTAAGTCGTGTGTTACATGATGTCTTTCATGTTCCTTAATCTTTGTAGATTCATAAGAAAATACATGATTATCCTGCATTAATACTCCTCTTAGTGCTTCAATGCATGCATCCGTGCATACAACGAAGTCCTTATATGGATCTGTTATTTTTAGTATAGGAGATGTTGTTAGGAGATGTTTTAGTTTTTCAAAGCTTTCTTGGTATTTTTCAAACCATACAAATTGTGTTCCTTTCTTTTGTAGGGATGTTATAGGATGAGAAATCTTTGAAAACCCTTCAATAAACTTTCGGTAATAGCTTGTTATACCCATAAATGATCTCATGTCTGAAACATCTTTTGGAATTGGCTAGTCTGTAATGGATTTTATTTTCTCAGGGTCAACAACTATTCCTTCTTTAAAAACTACATGCCCTAAATATTGAATTTTATCCTTATAAAAATCACATTTACTAAGCTTAGCATATAGCTTATGTTCTCTCAAGATTTGTAGAATTATTCTTAAGTGTTCTTCATGCTCCTGTTCATTCTTTGAATAGATTAGTATATCGTCAATGAAAATGATTACAGATTTATCTAAGTATTTACTTAAGATACTATTCATTTGACACATGAATGGGGATGGGGCGTTTGTTAACCCAAAGGGTATCACTACAAACTCTTAATTCCCATATCTCGTCCTAAAAGTTGTTTTGTATATATTTTCGTCTTTAATTCTTACTTGATGATATCCTGCTTGTAAATCATTTTTTGAAAAGACTGTTGCCCCATGTACTTGATCGAATAGATCATCAATGCGCGGTAAAGCATATCCATTTTTAATTGTCATTTTATTAAGTTGTTGATAGTCTATACATAGTCGTAAGGTTCCATCCTTCTTTATGACAAATAGTATCGGTGCTCCTCAAGGAGATAAACTTGGTCGAATATACTTTTTGTCTAATAAATCTTGAAGTTTATATTTTATTTCATTAAGTTCTAATATATTCATCTGATATCGAGCCTTTGAAACTGGCACCGCTCCAGGTAATAAGTCTATAGAGAAATCTATCTCTCTTTTAGGAGGTAATCCAGGAATCTCTTGGAACACATCTTGAAATTCTTGCAACATAGGGAAATTTTCTATATCTTTCTTACTTTCTTCTTTTCCATTATTTATTACATGAACAACAAATACTTTGCATCCCTTACGAACACATATTTTAATCTACAAGGCTGAGATCTTCCTAACACTGATGGTTCTTGGTATTCCTTTAATATCAATAATGTTAACATTGTCATCTACATAAGTAAATGCTTTATCATAGTAGTTTAGAATTACCTTATATTTTTCTAACCAGTCCATACCAATTAATACATCATATGATCCTAGTTGCAAAACATTCAAATTTTCTTGAGTTTTAAAGCCATTCATATTAATTTCACAGCCTTTAACAAGATTTGTAACTTTCCTTTTTGTTCCTGTATCAAGTTGTAATAGCCATGCTTTTTCAAATTTTTATTTTCGTAGTTTACAAATTTCTACTATCTTAGGTGAAACATAACATAGACTAACACCTAGATCAATCAAAATAGAAATTGGTTGATTATTCAACATACCTTCAACATCCACCATGGAAGCTTGATGATCTACTTGTTTGTTCTCCAAGGTTGCACTAATCTTTGGGGTACTCCTTGCTATTTCACCAACTATAGTAGCTTCTCAAACTGTATGTATATTGTTGTTGTTTTTCTTCCTGTGAGGACAATCTTTGAAATAATGTGGTTCACCACACTCCCAACACTTTACCGGTTCTTTTTGGGAAGTTTATTTGTTATAAAAAGTTGTTGGTTTTGCATTTTTATTATCAGACAGGTTATAAGGCTTATTATTTCTATAGTTATTTCCAGTAAACCCTTTTGTAGTGTTCTTACTGAAAAACTTTCCTTCTTTTCTTTGTGGATCAAACCTTTCAGTTTTTTTCCCTTCCAGCTTTTAGTATTTTCATTTCTAGTTTTATATTGTTCAAAACACAATTTGGCCTTATGCATAGCTTCTTCGAAAGTCTTAGGATTGTCAAATTCAATCCTATATTTATATGAGGCAGGTAAAGAACTCAAGAAGCGTTGTATCTTTGGTTTTTCATCCACAATATATGGTACATAGCGTAATAAGCTTAGAAATTTGCTGCAAAATTCCTTCATGATTAAATTTCCCAATTTCAGTTCATAAAATTTGTTAGCCTTACCTTCATAATATTGTTCTGATAGATATTGTTTCTTAAAATATCTTTTAAAAATTTTGTTGGACAACTGAGAGGGGGGGGGTGAATCAATTGTCACCGTGCTTAAACAATTATGCTTATTTTAAATTCTTTGCAGAACACTTAATGACAATCACAATAATGCAGGGAAGTAAGCAATAGAACATTCAGCATCATTCTCACATATGAAATATATAGAGACAGATATTTCCTGAGGAAATCCATAAAGGGTAAAAACCTCTTCTTCTTTATATGATAAGTAATCTTTACAATCTGTACATTATCATACATATGATCTCCAACTCATTGTGAGGCTACAACCTCTGTATTGCAAGCTGCAACTTGTTGAGAGCACCAAATCTCTGTTTTCTCTAGCACCTACTAGAAGGAAGCACCAACTCCATGGTTTCTCTAGCACCAACTCCCTAGTTTCTCTAGCTCCCACTAGAAGGAAGCACCAACTCCCTAAATGTTCCAGCACCAACTTTCAGTCACACAGGGACCAACCTATATAACAGAGAACAACAGTTCTCCATTGCACCACCTTGCCACCCTCGTTTCTCTGGTTGCAACTAGATGGAAACTACAACTCCCTGTGTTCAAGCACCCACTTGAACCTCTGAGGACAACAGTCCTTCCTAGCACCTCCCTTCCACCCTGAAATATAAAGTTTGCTATATATAAATTTATCACAGTGATACAATATTTATCATTGGCTTACCAGGCTTATCACTGTTCTCCTAACCTGCTCTATTCTCCTGTATCAGTGTTTCTCTGTCTGCATCTTCTTGCGATTTTTGATCTTTTGTTTTTCTCTACAAGAGCACCTCAGCCTTCCTTTAGTGTCTCACTGTCTTGCTGCACACATGCCTTGTGCTTTCTGTGCTTCTGCCTTTTTTGCTCTATGTGCCATGTCCATTCAATGCATCATTCCTCTTCTCTGTATTTCATTTGTTACACACTCCTCCTTCTACACTCCTGAATCCCTCTCGACAACAACAACAATCATCTCTTATTTGTTATGCATTCTTATAGTCTATGTGCACCTTGAGCATCCTTGTGCGCAATGCTTCTGCATGCTCCTCATGTCGAGTGCTCTACCTGATCATTATTAAAACTCTTCATCTTCCCTGGCTATCAAACCCATGTGTCCATCATCACTGGGTGTTATGCTAAGATTCCTAAGCCTGTCTCGTAGTCGAGACTCTTCGTCTTCTCTATCATAATCGAGCTCACCCTCTCTATTCCAATTACAGGCTTCAATGCTCTTCCATCTGTCAATTGCCTCCTGAACAGTCTTCATTCCACTGGCAGATGCCTTGAGACTCTTCATCTTCTCTAGCGATCACCCTGAAGTATCTTCTAGTCCTCTGGCAGAAACAATCAGTCATTTCTAGAAATTACACTGTGAACCTCCAAAAACCGCATCAGCAATTGAAACGCCACTGATCAATTAACTGTGAAGAGAAACAACAGCCCTTAGATCATATTCCTGATCAACCTGCATCGTTGGAACATAAATGATGGGTCTTGCGCTTATTTCGCCATTTAACAATTCAGAATTTTGTTATTTTGGCATTCATGTGGTGAGGCATCTTGACGCTCCATGTCGCGATCCCCAAAATGACCTGAAGGTGTTTCGGCATTTCGCATTTCGTGACTTCGTGGATTCTGTGATGAGTCATCTCGACTCTCCATGTCCCAAACTCTGAAATGGAGCTTGTATCTTCGAGCTCTTCTCTACAGCTCTTCGACGATGTGACCCACGGCGGTGACCAAGCATTTATCCATAAAGTGCTTTCGCGATTTCTCATTTCAGCATTCCTATGGAGAAGTATCTCAACACTCCAACTACCGATATTTGAAGCCTACACCAAAAGGTGTTTTCCGCATTTCAGCATTTCGGCAATTCGCGATTTCGCATTTCGTGAATTCCTGTTGCGAGGCATCTCGACTCTCCAAGTTGCAATCCTTGAAATGAACTGAAGGTATTTCGACGTTCCGCATTTCGTGACTTTGGGAATCCTTTGATGAAGAGTCTCGACTCTTGACTCCTCCAACTCCCGATATCCGAAACTTCGGTTGATGTGCATGTTTCGGGATTTCGGGGTTCCGCATTTCGGCACTCTAGGACTCTTGTGATGAAGAGTCTCGATTCTTGACTCCTCCAACTCCAGGTATCCAAAACTCCGGTTGATGTACCTGTTTCAGGATTTTAGGGTTCCGCATTTCGACACTCCGGGACTCCTCTGATGAAGAGTCTTGACTCTTAACTCCTCCAACTC
Source organism: Picea glauca (assembly GCA_000966675.3). Classification (NCBI taxonomy): domain Eukaryota; kingdom Viridiplantae; phylum Streptophyta; class Pinopsida; order Pinales; family Pinaceae; genus Picea; species Picea glauca. The sequence continues at coordinate 174,055 of JZKD02S0383149.1, forward strand.
CCGGTATCCGAAACTCTGGTTGATGTCCCTATTTTGGGATTTCGAGGTTCCGAATTTCACGATTCTTGGACTCCTGATGATGAAGAGTCTCGACTCTTACAACTCCCGGTATCCGAAACTGTCCTCCTGCCTTCGAGATTTCATAACCATGCTTCACCTTGCTCTTTAAAGAACGTCCAGGTTCTCCTGGATCCAACGTCGGTCGGACCTTGGGCTCAGATTTGACGTTCATCGGGAATTCTCAATGGGATCCAAAGATCATTGTCGCTTCTCCTCCTGGGCTTACACATCCTCTTAACTTGGAATAATTTCTAAGTGTCAAAGGCCTCGACCTTTGATCCGTCTAAGATCCTGAGTATGGTATCTCTCTTGAGCTTTAGTAATGAGTTAACCTCGTCCCTGGTGCACACCTATTCATTGCATGTGAATCTATGCTAATCCTCCTGAGCTTACGTTGTCCTTGTTTTTCCATCGATGCATACTCTGATCTTGCCATCAATGACAAGCACACCTGCATGTAAACATGCCAACAATCTCCCCCTTTGGCATTGATGGCAACCCTGAACGACTGCGCTAATCTGTTTGGACCTCCAACTGTAGCATCCGGTCCGGACCACTCCTTTTCTCCCCCTTTGACATCAACATCAAAGAAAACATGCTCCCCCTAAGTTGTTGCAGTATTTTTAGGAGGTGTCAGATATTCAATCAATACAAAACTCCCCCTAAAAGGATAGACTCTCTTAGGTGTGAGACAGGATGATACCCAGCTTCTGTCGGAGATATTCAAATGGTGTCTTGGCTAGGGGTTTAGTAAAGATGTCTGCAATTTGTTCTGTGGTTGGAATGTAATGGACCTGAACAACCTGATTGGTGACCT
>JZKD02S0383149.1:185001-239281 GCA_000966675.3 Picea glauca
CTATCCTATCATCCTCATAGAAGTGAACCTCCCCCCTATAATAAATACTTTATTCTAAGGTTCAAAAGGCTTTGTTTGCTAGATAAAGCATTAGGAACATTACAATAAAGATTTGTAAAGCCCAAAAAGGTAGGTACTTCATTTTAAACTTTGAAATGTTTTATGCATTGGCTTGTTGGATGCTCTTTAAGTGAACCTTTATCTTGTATCTTCTAAGTGAAAATTTTCAAGAATTTTGATTTTACTTTAGTTTAAAAGTTGAGTGGATTTTTTTATGTAAAGACAACAATTATACCGAAAGACATTTTATGTTGCGGTGTATATGTTTTTAAAGGATTTCTAACACACTCACCACAATTGATCTACATTGGACAATCATTGGTTTTATGTTGGTAATCCACTTAATGTAGAAGATTTTATAGCAAGATGCATGAGCCTCATGATTAAAATTCTATTGTGTTAAGGGTTGATATTATAGAGGTCTCTCATGTGCAATTTTCAACCATCATATATGATCAATTATAGCTTTTTTCCCCAAAAAAAATTAATAATAATAAAACTATTTGCATTTTAGGGCCTTTATTAGGTTGACTCCTATTACATTTACCTTCAACTCCATTACATATACTTACAACCCCATATATGCCCCCCATGGGGTCAAAATATTGTATCTTTGGTTTCATAGCAATTATCAACTTGATTCTCCCCTCAAATTTAGCTCATTTTTAGTTGTTATGAATAGATTGAATTTTTTAATTCATAAATACCTATGTCTTCATTATTTCTAGAAAAAAAAATGTACAAACATTTTGGCAAATCTAAGATACTCACTACTTTCAAGCCTAATTCTTGTTCTTATTTTTATTTGATTATTGAGGGATGAACAGAGAATGTTGCTCTAATTTTGTGGTGCAAGTTTTGAAGATGTTCATAAATGATGATAATCAAAGTAAAACACCACTCCACAAATAACTAATTGAATTGTGTTGCTTTTGTGTTTTCATGTTTTCATTTTGTGTTGCTTTTGTGTTTTCATTTTTTCATTTTGTGTTGCTTTTGTGCACTTTCCATCAATCTTAGGGTGGTAACCAAAACAAATTCGATTTTTCATAATGAAAGACTAATAAAGCAACATACTCATTAAGAGTTCAACATATCAATTGTAAGAATTGATTTTGGGTGGGGAGGATAACACTCCTTCTTAATTGCTCAAACTAAACCCAATTAAGTATGTTTATGTTTTCATTTAATCCATCATATATTAAAAAAAATAAAAAATAAAATCTAAAATTCACTATCAAGTATCATTTATTTCTTAATCATAAACTACATAAACAAGAATAAAAAAATTCCAACCTCAACAAGAATAAACTTTGATATATTTATGAATTTAATAGTCCCTGCCTCCGACCAGGGACTATAGCATTTACCTTACAGTCAAAGATAGTTGACCATGTATTACATGGTGCATTCTGTTACATTAGTTGGTATATTTTACAGAATCCTTAAATTATATCATAGGTTTTTCGGAATATATTTATTATTTCAATTTTTTTCCAAAAAACAATACATTTTCTTATTTTTCTAATTTTCTAATTTTGTGGATTAAATTTTCCATTGATTAAAATCATTTGGATGTGACATAATTTTCCTAGTGTATGCAATTCTTTTAAATTACTTCTTAAAATTAAAAATTATTTTATAAAACAACTTTAAATCATTGGTTGCCCCAGTTTTGTGGCATTACAATCGAGGGACTCTGCAGTTTAGGTCACTGCATTCTCCAGACGCTGCAGTCGATACTTTCTCTTGTGGCTACCTACATGCATTTGAGACACTCTAGTTAATGCTTGCTCTTGGTGATCACTTGCTAACCAACAAGTAAAGGGTCGTCCTCGTAAGTGAAGATGACACCATAACTGAAATCATAACCCTATAAACCTCTAAATCCCTCGTTCTAACACCATAGCATTTTTTTGATAGAGTGGCATTAGAAATCGACATACACCATTTTCCTTTGAATTTTGCTTGTTTGAATGTCTGAGGAGGATTGTACAGTATTTATTTATTAATCCCAACTATGGAGGAGTTCCAACCATCCTTATTGAATTAACCACCACCCACAAGATGGATAGAAAGTGATACTCCAGACAAGATGGCTAGAAATTAAATAATAGAGAGACCGAGAGGCATGTAAATAGTGCCAGAGAGAGAGATAGAGGAACAAAAAAGGAAAAAGGTCACACGGGGAAGAATAAAGGATCATGCGAATATTTTTTGGGAACATTAAGGCACAAGGTTATTGTAATTCTTTGTAACTAAATTCTTATTATAATTCATTTAAATTAAATTAATAAATTATTGTCATTTTTCTCGCTAGAAAGGGTTTTCTGCATTTAAATCCTTGTATAGTTTATATTCATTTTGCATTTCTTTAGTTTATGGTATATCTAGGGGTAAGGGTAAGGAGTATAGCCTAATATTATTATTATTATGTAATATAATAATTAATATATAATTCCTAATATTAAACAAGTGTTGCATGGTATCGTAGTCTCTGTCAAGCAAGTTGGAAATTTAAAAATGAAAATATAAATGGTTTTTTAGAGGACAATAACTACTTATCTGGAACTGGGAATTGAAATTGGGATTTGTATAATCTCGATTAACATCTAAAGCATCAGAGAGAATCTCCATCTACGTCATTATGTTTATCATTATTTTACATGTGAGTTGTATTGTATTGAGATTTGTACAATCTCGATTTGCATCTAAAGCGTCACATAGGATCTCCATTTGTGTCATTATATTTATCCTTATTTTAAATGTGAGTTGTGTTGTATTGCCAGGGATCGGGATCGTTGTTTTTAGCACCACCTTGCAACACTTAATTACGAGCACACTAATGCATGAGATGAATGAGATAACTAAGATCCCTCCTTCGCGCTTAAGAATTGTTTGTTTTCATGTTGCCCCAAGTGAACCACCCTCTAAGTGCCCTCCAACCAGATAGACGTATGTAGGTTTTTCACTAAGTAAAGGATCCATCCATCACTGGGACTCGAACCTACGTATTATTAATGAAACTAACCCTTCGGTGTCTCTTCTTACAACCAGGCGGATATAGGAAACGAGAGACGACTGAGGCGAAATAATAGATTGGTTTATCCCCCACATAGTCTAAGCACTTTCATATGCAAAGTAAAAACCGGGAGCACAGGAAGCATATCCCATGTTGTCGAGGTGGATGGTTAATCAAACTGTGTATGCGTCCTTGAAATGCGACCAAGGGATTCTACGCAGGGTTGATGTAGTCGAAGCAACATGTGTTAACTAATATGACTACTTAAGTTGTTTTGTTTTACCATGATTTATGTACACACATCACATCATCGAAACTTTATAAAAATAGATGATAATAATTTGTAATATTACATATATAAATAATATTATTTTTATATAGAAAATAGAAAATGGAGAAAGATAGATTTCTATTAAATTTAATATCTCCTTTAAACTGTAAAGTAGAGTCTATTTAATAATTTAAGTTAATTAATATAATAATTGAAATTTATCTTATCCATCATATTTATTCACTAGATAATAAAAAAATCATAACATTCCAAATGAAACTACATCCAAGGCTATAATTTTAATAACAATATTGAATCGCAAGCACAAATATATTTGTATACACATACAAAACATATTTCATGACATGAAAATGAAATATAAAATAAAATAATTAATATACAAAACATACTCCATGGCATGAAAAATATATATAAAATAAAATAATTAATATGAGTCAGATGCAAAATTGACAACCCTAAAAATTGAATAAGGATATTTTGTAAGATTATTTAATTAAAAATTGTGTTATGGAGACATTGTTGGACAGTTGGTTTGGATAGTTGGTTGTCATTGATGTCAACCCTTGGAGAGTGATCTTGGAGATTGATGTCAACCCTTAGAGATTGATGTCAGCCATTAGAGATTAATGTCAACCCTTGGAGAGGTCCATAGATGATAGACAATTGATTGACATTTGTATGATCGAGATTGATGGTGAGTTAGTTGGGTATATTTGTTGTAGTCTACATGTAGCCCCAGAGATGTCATTATGGGACTTGAAGTTGATTAAGGAATATGGACATGAAGGATACTGAAATTGTAAGTAAGACTATCATATATGGATAGTACATGTCGTTGTGTTTCCAGTGATATGTGGAATTCCATGTGGTTACTCATGATTAGGGAGATATGGCCTTGTAAAGTTGGAAGTACCCCTAGAGTGGTCAAGAAGCCCCTAGTTGGTTACAAGTCTTATATTAGTGAATCTAAGGTTGAATCTGGTTGTATTTTCTGAGGCAGCGAAGGATTCTGAAGGAGCAAAATTTTCGGAGTTGCAAAAAACTGGAAACCCTATTTTTTAGATGTTATACGTGAGCTGCATAAGGACAGGTTGCATACATACACAAGCTGCAGAAGGACATGTCGCGTACATACGCAGGCTACATGAGGACATGTCGCGTATCTGAGGAAAATGTTTGAAAAAGAATGTACATATGGGTTACAGCAAGGTTTGATGGTACAACACAGTTGCTACAGGATCTTAGATGGTATGCTTCAGGTTTTCATGAGTAAAGGTATGTCATTTATGTATTTGTTTGAGGCTTGTATCTTGAATGGTATGGCACATGCTTAAGTCATGCCTTGGAATCCCTTGATGGTGCATGATTGCATATGGTTGAAGTGATATTGTTGCATGCTTGAGACATACTCTTGGTACTTGGTATATGGTTGTTATGGTTCATTGTTAGAGGCACATCTTTGTGATATTGTCATATACTTGAGGCTTACATTATGGTACATGGCATGATTGAGAGTGGTATGGTATATGGTTGCGACACATTTCATGTTATATGGTATACGGTATATGGTACATGGTATGGTACAGGTGTTGATGTACATTGTTGATGTACATGGTCGATACATGGTATGGTACATGATTGGTACTTGGTATACATGGTTGATGGTTGAGGCATATGGTACAAGTTAAGGTGCATGGTTGATGCACGGTTTGGTACAGGTGTTGGTGCATGGTTGAGACACATATCTTGTGATGGTATGTTGGTGATCTTGATACATGCTTGGTAGAGGCATGTGTTGGTGATGTTGGACATCTAGTTGAGAGGTGTCCTTGGTATATGATCCATGTGAGAGGATTAGGTTGAGTATCGGTGATAGTGATAGGTTGGACAAGTTGATGTGACAGGTTGACAGGTTACAGGTTGATGTGACAGTGACAATGGCAGTGATTGTGGTAGTGACAGTTGGTCTACACTTATACTTTAGGGTGACAGGATGGGGAAAGGAAATGGGGTTGTAGCCTCCTTCCGATTGGAGCCAAAGAATCATGGAGATGGATCTTCCTTCAAGTTGGAGCCTGAGAACTAGGTGGTTGTAGCCACCTTCCATTGCAACTGGAGAATTTGGAATTTGGTGCTTCCTATCAATGAATTATTGATATATATAAGAAAGAATTATGTGGTTTTCTCCCATTTGGGTTTCCACATAAATATTGGTGTATTGTTTTCTTGATGTGATGTTGACGTGATGTTGTTTATGATATATATGTTTCAAATGAAATAATAGATGATACATTGATGATAAATTGTTGAACATTCTTGATAAAGTGGAAGAATATGTATTGTGGTTAAAAGTGGTATAAAGTGCTCATACTAATTCACCTCCCCCTCTTAGTATTCCAACGGATGCGTGGATCTTAACCTGTCCACAAGTCTCCACAATGGTAAGTTGTTAGGTAAGTGGAAACATTTTGATTCTATGCACAGGCACATCTCTGTTCTCACGTATCATCTTCCATGATCCACAGTTACTGTGGTATCAAGTCATATTTTTCACTTGTTTTTAGTTTATTCTCGGCTATTTAGCTACTCTAAAAATCCTCCTAGGATTCTCTCATTCTATTTAGTGCAAAATACATCCAATCTATGAATTTTTAAGAATTTACTGCACCAGAATCTTGGTGTAGCAGAAGAATTTGCTTTTGATATATTTTTTAGTGAATAATTAAGAAAATGGGCATGTGTTTCAAGAGGTTTATCACAGGAAAAATGGTAGAAGAATCGAGCTATCCAGATGGAATCTTTGATGGTATAGACTTTATGCTTATATATATAATTATATTTTTATACTTCTACACTGAAATATCTATCTCGATTTGAAACATTCTGAGATTGGTTTATGGGTTCTGTTTATTTCTCAGCTTGTAGTATACCTCAATAAATCTGGATCTAGTAGGCTACCATATGGCTCATAACCTATAGTTGAGTGCCTATCCTACTTGTATGTCTGTGTGGTTGCTTCAACTTTGATTGAGAAATAACTAAATAATTTCAGTATATCAATGAAATGCCTAATCTCAAAATAGAATCCAACACATATTTGATGGGAAGAAATGGCCTACACTGGCCTTATTTGGTTGGTTTCGTCTTGCATCTTACTTTCGAGAGAGCAGAGACAAGAAAGTAGTCTCATTTCTTGATTTTGTATATTTATATTATAAAAAAAAATTGAATACATAGATGGGTGTGTGCTTATGTGGATGGGCGGGCTTCAAAGAATAATGATGGGACATTCTCGGACAAGAATGAAGCTCTGGGAAAATTTCCTTCTAATTGCAATTGTGTCATAAAAATCGTAATGGTTTATAATGAAAATGCATTGTTATGGGGCATAGCTTTTTTTTTTCTAAACAAGAATTTGTTGCATAAATTTAGTGATTTTATACAACAATCTACATAAATTTCCTATAATGGGTTATTATTTTTCTATGAGTTTATCAATTCTTCTTTCTTTTTTATCAGGGTATTGTTGTTGAAATTATGTTATGATGGATTTTATTTGTTTGTTTGTTTTCTATGTAGGATTATTTTGAATTTCTCCATATTTTGAATTCATTTGTAGGACTAATTGGACATACCTTTGTAGTGTTTAAATGATTACTTGCAAAGTATTCTATTCACATTTGACTGTCTAATGATTCCTTGCACATGTTTAATTGGTTTACAGACGTGCAATTTGATAAATTCAAGTACTCCAAGTAGTTGAGTTGGATGAAACTTTCAAGAAGCTTCTTTCGACTGTAACAATTGAACAACTTTAGGTTTCTTAAACTTCTTACTTCCCCAAATTGATCTGGAAGCTTCTTTAGACGTTGGCAATCATCCAACTGAATTTTTGTTATCAAGGAGAGGTTGTAAAACCCATCGAGTAGTTCTTCTAAATAGTTGAGCTGCCTTTTCTTTCCACTTTGCCACTTTTTCTTTCAATGCTACATTGTCTTCTGATGCAATAGTCGTTGTCTTATCTTGATGTCCTTTATCCATAATTTCTTTGCCCTTTTTCTCTGCTTCTCCTACTTCCTGTAGCCGATTTTATTTTGATTTGTTTTCATCAAACGAAGCTGATGACAACAAAGGATCTACGTTTTTGATTGCCTGCAACAAAAGGTTTAAATCCTCATGGCACTCATACAGCTTCAATTTCTCCTTTACTTGCCCCAATTCTACCCTTAATTTGTGATTTCTTCTGAGCAATTTAATATAAACTCGCTTCATCTTCTAATAGGCCTATTGATAATGTCAATTACTGTACAAGGGTATCTTACTTACAATAGAGGGTTTCATCATTTTCTAGCTGAACTTGCTAACTAGTTTTCCCAAATCCACATATGTTGTAACCACACCAGCTTCTCCAAAGGATTCATCTTTGTCTTCATCACAAATAGTTACAGGTCCCTATGAAATTTCCTCCATTTTGTAAGGTGTACGTGACTTTTTAGGAATATTCCCTTATTCTTTTTGTGTTAGTCACAACGACCTTCGCAATACTAAAGTTTCATTTTCTATTTTTGTTATCTTTTCTTCCTTTTGAACCCTGGACAATAGACTTGTAGCTTCTGTAGCTTCTGCAGCCACATTTGTGCCTTCTCCAATCCCTTTGATTGATTTTCTTCCTTAATTGACATCTCTTCTTCACCAGGATCATTCACTTGCTCAGGAACCTCAAAGGACAGATCAACAACTTCTACAACCATATCCATGTCTACTCCTCTTCCCTGTAGATATTCCTTTTCCTCGACTGGAGATTCTTGTGCATGTTCCTCAAAAAAAAAAAAAAAAAAAACTAATTTATTCCAACAACAGACAAAGCATCACATACCAGAAATTTAATTAGCCCATGATGGGTTATACTTGTGACTGGATTATGGCTTTCTTGTGCATTGGAACTCATAAATTCTAAGGACCTCAACAAGAAATAAGGAATGTTCACATGCCTATGGTGCCTCAGATGAACCAATAATTGGAAATGGTAGCCATACAGTAACTGATATTAACCCTCACAAGTCAAAAAAATTTGAACACATAGGGAAACATGTCGTCAGGGTTCAGCTAATGAGCTCCTTAGAATTCTCTTTGGGCCTCCACGCAACTGCTCATTAGTTCCTCTGAAAAATTTATCTTTCATATCAGTATAATATACTCTGAAATTAAACCACCTCTCCCCATCAATAGCTAAGCATGTTGCTCTTGCAATAGACTCCCTAGTCATTGGAATTTTGATACCCTTGACTCTAGCCACAGAACCATGTAGACCTTGGGTGAATTCGATGGAAATTTCAGTGTCAAATCCCTACAATCACTGAAAATACCCCAACCAACATGCTTGTTTGAATATTCCATTTGTTTGATCATGTTGATACACCACCACAACACCTATGGGGTCATGGCGGATTGGGGGTCCTCCCATCAGAATGACTCGGGTGGTCAGCAATAAGATAACTTGGGAACCATTGTGGAATTTGTAGCAAGGAATAACTTGAAATGAGAAAATACACAAGGAATGAAGCCAACAGATTTATTTTCATGCGTGAATGTATTACATGTCAAATCAAGGGTAAGGTTTGGTCTTAAATTATAAACATGTGTGGGATATGTCATTATGATTATACATGCACAAGATATGACATTATAATCATTTAGGGAATTGGAACATTCATCATGATATTATTGAAAAACAAGGATAGGAAAAAGGTTTAAAGTCCTTTTTTATGGAAAATCATATTGACAAAAGGAAAATCTCCCCCAAATTAAGGTTCGTCCAGACCATGGGACAATAGGATAACTTTGCATAGAAAGTAATGATTAAATTTTCATACATCAAATGAATTAAGAAAATAAAATAAATGTATGTGTACTTGAGCAAATTTCATAAACATACAAACCAATGGTCATGGGAGAGACCAGTCATAAAAAATGGAGTGTGTTATAGAATATTAGAATGTTGAATTATGAAGCCAAAATATCCTTGTAGAATGTTGAAGAGTTGAAGAATGTAGAAGATCAGGGATCTGCAACCGGAAGTAGTAGCTAGGATCCGTAGCTTTGATCTGCAATTGTGATCTACATCTCATATTTACAATGGAATATATAAAAGGGAATGCTTCTAAAATGACAGAAAGAGTAATGAGATCTGCTTCTGAAGTATGATAATGCCTTGAAGTAGATGAATTTAAGATATGTTGTAGCTAAGCTTCTGGAATGGGATCCGCAACTTGGTTATAGATATAAAGCAATGTTATAGACCAAGAAGTTGAAAGAATACGTCTGATGTGAAAGCTTATTTTGTCAGTAACTTGAAAAATGTTGACATGAAAACTTGGAAACAACCAAGTCTTCTTCTTTTGTATATGCACCGAGGACAGTGCCAAAATAAGGGCGAGGGGAAAGTAATAACCCAATTTTGAGTTATAGAATTCTGGAATGTTGAATTCTTAAGCCAAAATATCTTTGTAGAATGTTGAAGAGTTGAAGAATGTAGAAGATCAAGGATCCACAGTTGGAAGTAGCATCTAGGATCTGCAGTTCATATGTACAATGGAATATATAAAAGAGAATACTTCAGAAAGGATAGAAAGAGTAATGAGATCTTCTTGTGAAGTATTATAATGCCTTGAAGTAGTTGAATTTATGATATGTTGTAGCTAAGCTTCTAGAATGGGATATGCGGCTTGGTTATAGAGATAAAGCAATGTTATAGACCAAGAAGCTAAAAAGAAGATGTATGATGTGAAAGCTTGTTTTGTCAGCAGATTAAAAAATGGTGAGATGAAAACTTGGAAGCAGCCAAGTCTTCTTCTTTTGTATATGCACCGAGGAAAATGCCAAAATAAGGGGGAGGGAAAGTAATACCCAAATTTTGAGTTATAGAATGCCAGAATGTTGAATTATGAATCCAAAATATCCTTGTAGAATGTTGAAGAGTTGAATAATGTAGAAGATTAGGGATCCACAACCGGAAGTAGCGGTTAGGATCTGCAGCTGTGATATGCAACTCATATGTATAGTGGAATATATAAAATATAATGTTTTTGAAAGGACATAAAGAGTAATGAGATTTACTTGTGAAGTATGATAATGCCTTGAAGTAGTTGAATTTGTGATATGTTGTAGCTAAGCTTCTAGAATGGGATCTGCAGCTTGGTTATAGAGATAAAGAAATGTTATAGACCAAGAAGCTAAAGGAAGATGTATAATGTGAAAGTTTTTTTTGTCAGCATCTTAAAAAATGTTGAGATCAAAACTTGGAAGCAACCAAGTGTTCTTCTTGCAGTAACAAGGAACATGACTTGAGTAGGAACAATTGATGTATCTATTTTATTTGTCTTTGTTTGATTCAAGTAGCATTTTTTAATGGTATTGTAATGGGATCATGTGCAAGTCTAGCAGTAACATGCCCATTTCGAGTAGTCACGGGGAACACCATAAGTTATTTAAATCCTCAATGAAAACTTTCCTCTTCTTATGTACATGGATCATAGATATATTTTCAATTTATAATGTAAGTAGACTGCCACCACAAAGTTATATTGAGATGGTACTAGAATTTCAATGGCATCTCTAGTGGACACATAGTTGGAATAATAAGGATAACCACTAGATTATATTCCACAAAATGGCATAAATGTAATCCAAGTCATGAGATGGCAGGTTGGAGGTAATTAAAAAATTCCTAGGATGGATCTACTACCACACATGACCTAAAGAACCTCTAGTATTTTTTCACTTAACGTAGAAGTAATGTAATCAAATCTTATTATTTTTTTGTTTTTCTTAATATACATAGTTTCGTCAAATATTCAACGAATGTGTCTGTCAAATATCCAACGAACAATCCAATAGTAAAATACCTTGGAGGTATAGCACCTCTGTCAGATCTATTGTATAGACATTGCATAACCGACGAAGATAAAATTCAGATATTTGATGACATGTCCTACGGAAATATCCATCGAATATATTGTATGGATGTCGCATATGCGACATGTAGTTACGTTAGACTTTCGACAAGTATATGCCAGAAATAATGGTTGATTTCGATGATTTTTTGATCCTTAGGGTTGTCGGCATAACCGACAACGGTGTATCAGATATTCTATGTCAATATTTGTGTCGGATATCCAACCCCATTACACCGACAAAAATAATAATTTTGTCGGAGTGCCAACATAATTGCATCAAAAAACCGACATACCACTGTCAAATTTCAGTGCACAAGAAGTAGTGTTAGGTTTTATGCTTTCCACACAAGGAGAGGATTGTAACAATTGACCAAATGATGTTTAACCGCCCCGACTCCATGAAAAATACGAGATCTATGGTCTTGTTGATTGAAAACTCTCAGATGGCAACTAAGAGTATCGGTGTTGGAATGTATCCTTCACTCATGGGAATTTTTAATTTTCCATTGCCAGTTTCTTATATTCATGCTACCCTGGCCGACTACCAAAGGTCGAGCTCCTCAATCCCCATTACAAGAATCGGTTCGTTTAGAACCTCGTATTTGAAAGATCTGTGAGTGTTATTGAATGACCTTTCAATCACCTTTTAATTATCTTAATAAGAACTTGGAAAGTTGTTCATTTAATTATCAATATGGGGTCGTATTGAATTTTGATCTGTCATGCACTGTGTATGCAAAAGACTCTTGTTATTTATGCAAAATGTGTAGTATGATAATGTCATAAATCAAGCATTCAAGGACATGAATATAAGAATCCCTTAGTGAATAATGTCATAAATCAGTTCATGAATCCCTTAGTGAAGCACGGTGTTTATGTTGAAGGGAACATGGCTAACATATTAGAGACTATTTCGACAAACATTTCTAAAACCCCTGGAGTTTTGGAGAACATTTTTATAGGCATGGACTATTCTCCTGAAGAGATCCTCGCGTATACTTCTTTGTTTAAAGAGTTTTGTGATGTCTTCGCTTGGTCATACGAAGAAATGACACGCATAGACTCTTGAATCCTCAAACATGAGATTCACACTTACACAAACACTAAACCTATTTGACAGAAGTTACAACCTGTTAATTCGAGGAATGCGGTGGCTATTAAGGTTGAGATTGAAAATTTGTTTAAGGTAGTTTTTATTTACCCGATCCCTCTTACCAAATGGATGTAAAATACCATTCATGTGGACAAATATCAAGGGACCATACATGTTTGTATGGATTTCCGAGATATGAATAAAGCATGTCTAAAATACAACTTCCCCACACCCTTCATCAATAAGATTATTGATGAGTGAACAGGAAGCGAAATTTTCTCCTTTATGGACAGTTTTTCCAAATACAATTAGATTCAGATCCAACCTGAGGACCAACACAAAATGACGTTTATATGTCCTTGGGGAAATTTCGTGTATCGTAAAATTCCTTTTGGTCTGAAAAATGTTGGAGCCACATTTCAGTGGGCCATGTCGCTTTCCTTCCATGATTTGTAGCATCTTGTTGAGTTTTATCTGGATGATCTTGTTGCTAGATCTAGGAATCGAGTAGATCATTCGATGCACCTTAGACTTATTTTTGAAAGATGTCGTCATTATCGTATTTGGTTAAATCCGAATAAATGCATATTTTTTGTCGTATCGAGGCGTTTGTTGGGTTTCATTGTATCTAATAAATGGATCATGGTTGATACATTAAAGGTGTAGGCAATAGTTCAGTTGCCACCCCCGCAAAACATTCACCAGTTGTAGAGTCTCCAAGGAAAGACCAATTTCCTTCGACATTGTATTACCAACTATGTTGAGATTACCAAGGGATTTATATGCTTGTTAAAGAAATGGGTTCCCTTCATTTGGGATGAGTCTGCCCAGTGATATTTTGATGCTCTCAAGAAAGCGCTTATGCATATCTCGGTGCTTACTCCCCTAGACTACAATAAGGAATTCTTGATGTATATCGCGGCAGCAGAAGCCACAGTTGGCATGTTTTTGGTTCACAAGGATGATATATCACAAGAGCATGTCATCTATTATCTCGGTCGTGGTTTGATTAGACCTGAACTCAACTATTCGTAAGTTGATAAATTATTATTGACCATTCATGTTATTCAGAGACTATGAAATTACACTTTATTACAGAAAACCACTTTATTTGTCGATTTCAATCCATTTCAATATGTCCTAACACGACGTATCATAGGGGTAAGTCCAGAAAATCTTTGGTTTCCGTTGAATTAATGTCAGAGTTTCCTAGGGAGAATGAGGAACTCGTGATTACGTATTTGTTTCCTGACGAACATTTGTTTTTTTATTTCATCTAGCGATCCTTGGTATGGGTATATCCTTATACATCTCCAGACTCTCAAGTTTTTTCCACACTATTCACGGGATGATCGACATCAGATTCACCATCATGCAAAGAATTACCTCATCATCAGCAACACTTTGTATCGTCATGGGGTTGATTTGATTATCCACCATTATTTAACTCTTGAAGAAGCGAAAGTCGTGCTCAATGACTGTCATAGAGGATCATGTGGTGATCATTTATCATGGTTGGAAACAACCCAAAAATTTGTGTGCGCTAGGTACTTTTGGCCAAAAATATTCAAATATTATGTTGAGGCAGTCAAGAAGTGCCATCCTTATCAGATATTTTCTCAAAAAATGCACACTCACCCTAATCCACTCTTCCTCGTCATCATTGTCGATCTATTTACAAAGTGGGGAATTGATTTTACTACATGCCACCCTCCATCAGTTAGAGGGCATTGTCATATCATCGTTGTTGTCGACTACTCTACTAAGTGGGTGGTGGCCATGCCTACTTTTGTGAACGACGGTGAGACTGCAGCTTTATTTCTATTCAACCAGGTTACCGTCGGGTTCATAATTCTGAGAGATATTGTCACTAACCATGGCAATCACTTTCATAATAGAATGATGTCTGAGTTAGCATCTAAATTTGGATTTAAGTAGGAGCATTTTTATCCTTATTATCACAAGCGAAAGGTCGGGTATAGGTTGTAAACAAGTCTCTCAAAACCATTCTTCAATGCACTATCAATAAGAGTAAATCTAGTTGGCATTTGATTCTTTATCCAGCGTTATGGGATTACCGAACCTCAATTAAAACTTCCAGAGGTTTTTTTCCTTTCCATATTGTTCACAAAGTAGGGGAAGTCATTCCTCTTGAATGTAAAATCCCCTCGTTAAAAATCGTCATAGAGACTTTTTGTGGCAGACACTACAAGCCTCCATTTTTCTTTGATTTTATTACTTCCCTAAAAGTGGAGCCCCCTTATTTTTTAGCCTAAGATAAATCCTCATAAAACTCCTTCTTCATCTCAAGATTCTTCTGGTAATTCATGTTTCATTTGGAAAATGAATTGTACTTAGTGTTGCAATCCAAATTTTAAATCGACAAAGTTAATTTCAACTTGAACAAGTTCGAAGGAGTTACTTTCAACTCGAACAAGTTCGGAGGAGTTACTTCAAACTCCTCTGAACAAGTTCGAAGGAGTTCCTATCTTTTTTTCTGATACACAACGATATAGCGACAGTTGGGGGAAACTCCTCCGATCATATCAGAGGAGTTACTTATGACTCCTCCAATATGCTCGAAGGAGTTACTCCTAAATCTTCTAAACTGATCGAACAACTTACTTATAACTCTTCTAAATTGATCAGATAACTTTATCTTAAGTCCTTTGATCAAACCTACCCCAAAAATTGCATTAAATGTCATAAGTAACAATTTGGCTATAAAATGGAATGGGGTTGAGATTAATGTTATTCGACCATTTGCAATTGAACGAGAGAAACCGAGGATAAAAGCATCGAGTTGAACATCGTTCAAGACTCTCCCTTATCCATACCCACCACGTGGTGGCATAATCCATGTAAGGTTACATCACCTCTCTCCCTTTTTCAAGCTAGGGTTAGGTCTTTTTTCATTATTTTTTCTTACTCCTTTTTCCCTAGCTCGATAATCCTCTCCCCCCCCCCCTTGTTCTTCGTCACTTCACCCCTGGCCACACCTTTCCCTTTTCCCCCAACCTTATGTTTTATTCTGATTTTTTCCCGACTATGGGAGGTGCAACCAATCGACCCTCTTCCCTTCACCACAATAGAATCTCTCCACATCCTTGCACTCAACCCTTGCAAGGTCCCAAAGCTCACCCTTATCACTAATACCTCAATCTAGTGAGTGTTCAAGGGTTTCCTCATGCTCCTCTCTGCTAGTCGTAGTTCCCATAGATCACCCTCTTTGTTCGTGGAAAACCCTAACTTCAAAACTGGAGACTTTCAAAGTAACTCTCTAAGCATATCGAATAATTTACTACTAACTTCTCTGATATGCTTGGAAGAGGTTAAATTATCTCTTTTGCACATTTTCGAAACAAATGGAAACAACTCCTCCGATCATATTGGAGGAGTTACTTTCAAATCCTTCTATATGATCAAAGGATATCATTGTAAATGCTTTGAACTCCTCGATACAATGACAATCCATTTTGAATATCAGATAAGTTACTAACAACTTCTCCGATGTGCTCAGAGGAGTTGTTACTAACTCCTCGAATGCGATCGGAGGAGTTGTTACTAACTCCTTCGATGCGATCGGAGGAGTTGTTACTAACTCTTCCCATATGTATTAAGGAAGTTGTTTTCTTATTCTCTAATTTCGCCTTTCTAGGATGGTGCCCAAGCGTTTCACCTCAAAACCTCATTGAGCATTGTCTACTATTAACCTGACATTTGTAAGGAGCAACTTGCCATGTCTTGATAATTTCAATAATTCTTATAATTATCTAATCATTGAGTTGTATTTCCAAATAACATTCTCTAAATTTATCCAGCCTGGAGGTTCAGACATGTCACCACAAACGAATATGGTGATGAAATCAATAGGGGTTGAGCCATCTAGAATCTCCCAGCAAACAGTAGAGATAGAAAGTGTTAGGATCGTATATGGTGATACGTCGGTACTTCTAGACAAATATGAAGAAACCTTAAAATGGGGAGAAGTATATTATATTTTTAAGAAACCAAACTTCTCTGTGGAGGCGGAGGAACCAGATGAGCTCCGGGTATTTAGGAACATCATAAAATAAGGAATTTTCAGGCTACCAGCACATCCAGCAGTTTTCCCTTGTGGGGACGCCATTTCTTGGATTTTAAAAAGCACATACATAAATAGTCAATATGTATTTAATGCAAGAAAAGAACCTATAGTTGCATTCAGTCCTAATGATTTATCTAAGTGTTACCATATTGAAGATGGGAACAAAATACTGGATGGTCAACTCCTCAACAAGTTGGAGCTTACACTGAAAGAGTTATTCCCCGCATGGTATAAATTAGATAATAATTTCAAATATTAGCCCAAGATTCGATACCCCACGACCAATTTAAGGAGACCCTACCAATATATGGTAGCCATGATGTGCAAGTTGTACCAGGAACTAGATGCAACTCATTTCCCCCTATTATAAATTCCCCTAATTTATTTTTGTGTAGATGTGGGGGTCTCATTCAACTGGGCAGACATATTGTCTGAAAATCTCAAGGTTTCCATTTCTGCAGTTACACAAACACAACTAAGAAGCTTCCTCAGTTTCCCTATGTCTTCATATATTCTAGACATAATGTGTATCACTCACAAGTACCCAAACATGGGATGGAGTTAGTTTCTTACCGACGTCGCTATCCACATCTACTGCAAGGTTCTTTGGTAGCAAAAATACCGAACATACTATCAAAGAATCTGCGAACACTTCCTTGCCCCATTGTATGAATTTATTTTTTTCACCTCCCCACCTTGTATGACAGACAAGGCCATAGAAATCATAAGAAGGATTGGGGATTGGTATTTAATGGAGAATTGTACCTATATAAGAATATATGGTGTGATGAAACCACCCCACTGACTCCCTCAGTTCGTTCCTGGCAAACTTGTGCTTCAAGAAGTGGCATATCAAACTATCATACATGGGGTTGGAGGAATGTTATACAGATCAATGAAAGCAATTTGGCCTCCACTACCTCTTTACATTGGAAAATATTTCTTTGAAAACACTAAGCAAGATCAAATGGAAGTGGATGTATTACATTCCTACCACTTTGGAGAGGAAAGATTCAAGAGGCACGACCCTAAGAACATAGTCAAAGAGTACTTCAATAGCATGAGACTCTCGTATGATTACACCACTGAGGTCTGGGAAGAATAAGAGGTGCATAAAAATGCCAGAACTTACAACGAAGTTTTATTCAACAAGAAGGGTCATTCGAAAGGAAGGATCGTGGACGAAGAAGTTACAAGAGAGGCGGCCAGAAAAGAGGCAGAATGAGATGAAGCTGAGAGATATTCCCCCATATGTGTCTCAACTCATTTAGGTTTCATAGAAGAGGAGGAAGGAGAACCAGCAAATAAAAGGAGAAGAGACAAAGAGAAGGTGTTAAAAAGTAGGAATGACACTAAAAAGAAACAAAAAATAGAAGCCGACAAAGCAAAGTCCAAGGAAGAAAATTAAGCGGAAACTAAAGCTGAAGCCAAAGCAAAAGATGAAGCTAAGGTGAAAGATAAATCCGAAGAAAAAAATGTTGTAGAAAAAGAAAAGGATCCAGCTGAAAAGGAAAGAGTGGCAACAAAATTAGCGGAGAAAGAAGCAGCGGATAAAGTTGTTGAAGAAGAAATATAAAAGAAAATTTCAAATGATAGAGAGGGTGACACACACTCGATGGACTTGGAAATCCCTGGAACGTCTAGCGCTTGTCTAGGAGCATAAACAACAAGCAGTGGTTTAGGCCTCGGGCCTTGGGAACATTTTTGTTCGGCCAAAATATTGGATCTACAAAGTTTCACATACGATAGTAAAACCAAGAGAATCATGCAAGAAAGAGTGAAAAAGGTTCCAGCAATAGAAGAAACCCCTTTGTCAGTGGTTACCCAAGTCCCTATCATAAGAGATG
The DNA here is from genome assembly GCA_000966675.3 of Picea glauca. NCBI lineage: Eukaryota > Viridiplantae > Streptophyta > Pinopsida > Pinales > Pinaceae > Picea > Picea glauca. The sequence goes on from JZKD02S0383149.1 coordinate 203,358, forward strand.
TCAGGAAAGACCATGTGGCAACAACAAGGGAAGGATTTTCATTTATGGATGCAACCGTAGATAATATACATAGGTTATGCCAGCAGAACGAAGAGAAAGAGGTAAGGATCAGGGAGCTAGAAGAGAGGCTCCACCAAGTAAATATTGATGAAAGGAGTATTCTCAAATTTAAGATCAATGTGGAAAAAGTAAGGAATGATTTAGAAGGTGTCATCATTGAGGTGTATGCCAATCTACATCTCTTCCAAAATGTGGTTGCAACAGTTATTGACCAAAACAACCGGATACAAATGCAGTTGACACAATACAACACTATCCATGAAGGTATAGCTGGCATTGATACCTGGATAGTGGAGAATCCTAATGCACCTCTAGAGCTACATAGAGCCTCAAAATCAGCAAGAAAGACAGACATGTATGCATTAGATCATGGCCAATAGGTAGGGAAAAAGGCAAATAAAGAAGTATCCAAGGAAATGGTGATATGTTTAAGGACTCACAAAGCTTCCCAAGTGTTGATAAGGAATGGGCATCTCCCAAGATTAGATGAACTAAGGAATAATTTGGTCACAGAATAATTGGTGAATGCAATCCAAGACAACATGAGTTGAAGGAGACAGATAGTAGAAGCAACAACCTTTGTCTCTATCGATCTCATTGACCAGTATCTATTACAGTCGATAAAACTTCACACTATGATACAGGATTACATGACAATACTGGAGAAGGATATGAGTGCCCTTGATGACAACATCTCCATGATCAAAGCAACATTGGAATAGTTGTCATATAGGAGAATCGAATCACTATATAACCAATTGGAGGTTTGGACAGCTTATCTCTAAAGAAAAAGTTCATAGGGAAAGGACAAACGATTTTTTTTCTTTCGTCTGTTTCCTAACCACTTCAAATTTCATCCTTTCTACCACTTCTCATGAGGAAACAAAAGATGAAAAATTTTGTAACTGCCTCTTCAAGAAGAAGGCGAAAAGACAGCTAGGATTTACTATTTTTTGTATAAAATAAAATAGAGTCTCCTTTGAATTGGATTTTTTATTTATTTTCAAGCATTGTATAGACCCAAGAAATTTTTTGAGAACTTATATAGTGTTAATGAAGATTGAGAAGCCCTCGGGGCTGGCATTTTATAGAAGGAATTTTGTGTAGAAATGGATCGGACCTTTGAACTACTTCAAGTGAAGATATTTGTTGTTTCTATGGACCATAAGAATGTTTGTTTGTTATAGGCTAATTCTTATAAAATATTTGTCATTCTGTAGTTATTGATATTTCTTTGAATATTTCAATGCCTTGAGATTTATGGGTTATTACAGTATATGTTGTTTTGATCTAGACTAATCTAATTATATACATATGTATGCATTTATCTCTAATCTTATTCTTTTGTTACATCTAAGTCTATAAAAGTTGTGTAAGGTTTTGGTTGCATTATAGCTCATTGGTTACTCTAGTGTACTCCTAGCTAGGATAGGTTAGCATAGATTAGTGATAGATTAGTTGTATTTACATACATGGTATTCATTTACATCTCTGCATTACACCCACCCACTTCATCGGTACATCGAACCGTAATCGGTACGAAAACCAAAAGACAACAATAAATGGCAATCGGGCCAAATTTCGAATGGGACTCCTAATTCAAATGGTGTGTAGTCTAATTGGGATCGTATACCAGGGAGTACCCCTTGTTGTTGTCTGGTGAAGTTGAACCTGTGAACAAGATTTTACCTGAGACGACGGATTTAGAAGTGCATCTTGTTTACTTAGAGCATCTATATGAGAAACGTCGTGACGCTGCCACCGCAAACAAGATGCAAAAAACATGTCAAATCTCATTATGACAAGTCGGTCCTCCCAAGTATTTTTTCTGAGGGTGACCTTATCTTGGTTTATGACCAAGATAAGGAAACTTTAGGCACCGGTAAGTTCAATCCAATGTGGCACAGTCCTTAAATTGTGAGGCATGCACTTCAAAAAGGAGCCTACGAGTTAGCTGATTATGAAGGGAATGTGTTATCGAAGCCAAAAAATGGGCTCTACCTCAAGAATTATTTCACTTGAGAATGTCACTCAAGTGTGTGTTCTTTGTATTTATTGTACTTAGATAATATATTTAGTATTTTTTTTTTTTGTATGTGGTTGTTTATTGTGTCTCTACTTGATTGGAAGATCTCCATATAATCTTTGGTTCACTTCAGGTTCACAAATGGTGCAAGTTGTCACACTCGGAATCTCTCTTTCACCACATGGGTGATTTATTCGCCCAAGCGCCAACTGGTTGTATCTGGAGGTTCTTATTTAGGGCCAGCAACGAATAATGTGGTCGAGTATAGCTTTGTGATTGAACTCCTAAGAGATGTTATTACCCATGCTATCTCATGTTTAGAGGTTTTCCTAGATTCCCAATTGGTGTTGTCACGGATAAACAGTCAATACCACGTGTGTGATCCCACATTGCTCTGACAATTCCTATGGGTATGTCTTCTAGAACGATACTTTAATTATATTACATATACTCATATTTTTAGAAATGCAAATTTCATATCTGACGCATATGCTAATTATGTACTGGATTGGAATTTTCCACATATATAAGAGAAACACACATATAATTGTACATAAAAATTGTATTCCACAGCAAAAAGAGATATGTATATATATTATTTTTGTGTCTGATAATACAAAAAATATGGGTTTTGAGTTACAAAATTTGGGCTCCTAGCCTTGAATGTCCATCTATAAGATGATATAAAATGTGTCATACACTATCTATGTTGAGGGCCCTTCCCCCGCATGAGTCTGTCTGTAGCATATGATTGTGTTGGCTAGATGCTTGAATAGTTGTACCCAGACCTGGGGTACACCGACTACATGTCATTGCATCTACTCTAGCAATTCCTCGATCTGCACCATCGTAATTTGGTGTGTAAGGCGGTCCAAATTCCTCTAGACACCTTGTAGAGTGTGCTCCATATGAGCATCATCGGTGCCTCGCTAAGCCTCACCGTGACCCCTGCATCGGTGGCGTGGATATCCCTATGGTTGTCTCGACGCATTATCTATTCTCTCATATGAATTTTTTCAGTTAGAATCCATCCAAAAAATATTTTGTTTTACTTTCTAAATAATTAAAACATAATAAAAATTAAATATTTTGAAAATTAAAAAGTTTTCTTACCAATCTCTCCTATCCCACCACTAGAAGGAACGGGCATGTCAAGGTTTCATGACAATTTTATCCCATCGTAGGGATAATCATCTATGGCGATGATCTGACGATCCCACCACAAGAATAAATCATCATCATGGACATAAAGGACTCGCCCACCTCTTAGGCATTGTATAATTGCATCCCACCATAGTAGGCAAGGTTCCCTAAGTCCATGTGGTGGCATGAAGACTTTTGAGTTCAGCGTGGTAACTCTCTCAAAGAAGGAGCACAAGATGCTCCTACAGCCAAAGTTTTTCATTTTTCCATTCTTGTAGTCGGTTAGTTGTGCCTTCATGTTCTTTAATAATGAGGTACTCCAGTCATAATCATTGTACGAAAACACTCAATTGCATGAAACATCTATGGCCTAGAGGCCTAGTGTAAAGCTAAAAACCTTGTTATCTGGGTAATAGTCAAAGGATCACTTTCAAACTTATGTATTCTATATCGTGAATCGTGATCTGACTCCCAACACATTGTGCCCCAAGTGTATAGTACTCTCTGGTCATCCCTATCCCACATTGAGTTCAGAGATTCACCACATCTTCTCTAAGGGATAAACTAGTGATAACATAAATATCTTCAACTTTGATGATCAAATATTGACCATCCAACATGAAAGCATTAGCATCGGGATTCCAATACCCGATTAGTAGTTGCAACAATATATTTTATGCATGCATGTTGGGCCACTCATAGAAATTTTTTAGGCCACATATTTCCAGATCTTCCAGAACTTATGGATGATCCCAAAGCTCTTTGTCATCTTCCTCATGCTCTCTCTCTCTCGCTATTCTATAGCCATCTTGCAGCTCCTGTAAAAAAAAATCATTTTTTTCATTAACTTTTGCTTGTAAACAGATATGTACGTGGGTCCATTTGGTGATAGGCACGTACATATGTGTTTTTCGTTAAGAGCCCCCATGTATATGGGAGCATACACGCAGCCCATGTTAATCGCGGACACGTACATGTCCACCACCTCCTAAAAAATGAAAAATAAAATAAATTTACAAGAAAATTAACTAAATGCTTGGATGAAAGTGAAGAGGAGTTAGAGATTTTCTACCTGGTCCTGACGACAATGAATTTCGTTTAGTGTGGCTCTCGTTATGATCGTTGGAAGTTTGGAGGTTTTTTCACACTTTTATTATCCAATTTGGTAAAAAAATTAATTGAAATGAATTTTTGGGTAATTTTGTATAATATATAGAATTCATAACCTACTTTTGTATAGTTTTTTTCCATTTTTGGTTATTATATCACCTAATTGACCGTATCTTTTGGATACGATGACCATTTGAGTTGAGATTTTGCAGGAAAGATGATTAAAATGGTTTCTCTTTACCCACCAAGTCTGTCTTTTCAAGTCATTGAGGTAATGTTTTTGTCATTGTCGTATAGGATAGGATCATTTTCCACCTCGAATTTTTCATTTTCAGTGACCAATTATACATATGCCTTAGGGTCAACCCCACTTATTGGAAACATGAACCTTTCCAGTCGATATAATTATCGTTCAGTTCGTAGTAGAGCCTACCGTCATGGGCATCCTAGATTAGCACATGCTTCTCCTTTTGGTTCCCATGTTGAGTTTCTCTTAGGCTTGGGAGTCTTGTTAGTCCACCATGCCATTGCGTTGAAAACCTCATGTTCTTCTCAATATTTTTTTTACTTTTACCCACGAGACTCCCACATTTATGTGTTAAGTTGTATTATTGCATTGCATTTTGTTGCTTGCACTTTTGAGCCTAATATCGGCTTGATCTTGTTGTTTTCTTAGTCATTTCCTCTCACATTCTCATTAGTTGCTAGCCTTGCATCTTATTTTCATTGCAATTTGAAACCTATAAGCTAGCATGGAACATTCCCCTGAGTGTCCATATCATGCACATGCTTTCCTTGCATTGAGCATAGGTATGTTCCTTGTGCTTGGAACTAGTTTGCTTGTTCGTGACACTCATTTATTATGTGTATACTAGCATTCTTTTATTCTTTTTCAGTATTTCATAATATGAAAAAGACAAAAAAATCAAATTAAAAAAAAAAGAGTGTGGGAATGAGTATTTTGTATCTATATTGGCACCAGTCGTATCTCCTCTAAAAAAAACACAAAGTTTTGAGTCAAGTCTCAATGGTTTGGGTTTGGTATGGCTTTAGGAAACTGATCCAGTTACACAGACTTGGTACTCCTCCAACTGGTTATTTTTCCAGTCAGTATGGAGAGTCTATTGTTGCCTCTTTCATCTTAGACTTATGTCAGTGATCATTTTTCAATCCATGCTACATAAGTCACATAATGTGTTGTGCTCTTGTTCAAAGGAAGTTAAATTGTTTCGACCATTCCGCGAAACTCTTGACTTGCCAAGTCGGCCTTCCCATGTGTCAAGTGCATCTCATAATCATAAGTATTTTTGTCCTATTCTCATGTTGGTATGGAAGGTCCTCATTGATTTCTTGTTGGTGGATTAAGCTCTTATCGACTACGACAAATTGCTCTAAGAGTTGAGCCTGGTGTCACACCCTAGCCCTATTTATATTGTTGATAGGTAAACTTGTGCTTAGCAGATGAAATTCCCTCATTGGTCATTGACTGAGTGGTTTCCCTTGTGTTCAATGGAAAGAACATTATTCACACATTTGTATTCGTGCAGTACCTTGGATTCCATTTGACCCCATTGGTGGTTTCCTCGCCTTTGTCGATAGTTGTCAATATTGGTTGTTATTCAGAGGGTTTATTTCGTGTGTTATTTACATATGGTGCATGTGGGGGATGTACTTCATGGTGATCCTTACAATATTTCATCCAAGTCCTTCCAAATATATGGCCTTATGCTACTCCTCATGTTGGATAATGGGGGATGCCTTAATTCCCTCCTTCCGGTGGATATCTTCCTATCAACTTCGACACATCTTTCTCTGGGACATGGATCTAGAGTTATTTTTAGTACTTTGGGGCTTGTAGTCATCAATGGCAGGTTCCCTCTCTATTGACAGTGGGAATACATCAATTTCCATTGATCGGTAGATTCTACCAGGTGTTCAACATTAGATCCTCTATTCACACTTGTTAGATTATACTTGGTACCTTGACGGCCATTATCATTCTTGGTGGGTTGTCTCACATTTGTTAACAGTATAGATCAATGAATGGTAATCAAATGGTGTCTCACTGTGTTCGAATCCAACACATCTATTCACATATTGTAGACTCATACCATGCCAATTGGGTGAATACCTCGGGATTGTAGTAGCATCACTTCATTTTATGATGTTTCTCAGGCTACATTTGGATAGTACCACACTATACATTGGTACTCATGAAGGATAAGTTTTCCAACTCTTGCTCCATATATTCTTCATTGATTCTTATACATAGATCCACTTTGTATTTGTTCATGGCTATGATCTCTGTTTGACATGGATCCACTGTGTATATTTTGCATGGCCGTGATTATGGCTATATATACATTTTACATGGATCTGCAGTGTACTTGATTGGAAACCATCCTTATCATCACACCTAAGCATGGGTATGCCTGCCACGGTAATTGAGTTGTTCTGAGTTGTTTCGGTGTTGGTTGTTGTCCTTGGATTGAATTCTGGAGACCTTCACCCCCAACTAGTTTCTCTTGAAGAATTATAATGTATTTCAGCCATCAATTGCTCTTATAACCTCACACATTAGGGGGCATCTATTCTAGTGTCAAATTCCACCTCTAAATATTTGATGTTCTTATTGGCCTTATCCTTATCCTCCTTATATACAACTATTCCCCATACCTCCTTGAGTCCTTCTAAAAAACCAATTTTTTAAGGATGTACGCACCCTACCAATTATGATACCTGCATACATGCGAGTTGCTTGAGGGACACCTGCATACATGCTAATAAATGTTCAAAAAAATATAATTATGCCCAAATTAATGATGAGTTGTGGGATTGGTTAGTTGTCTAACTCTTTTTTCCCATATTCAATTGTCTCTAATTGATTGGAGACCGCATAAAAGAAACATTATACTCATGGAGAAAGGTAATGATACTTTCCACATTCAATCAAGCACTCATCTGGCTATTCTTGTCGAGTCTTTAAGCCCATTTTATCCCGGTTGCTATTATTTCTTGACCTGGAAACCCTTGTTTCCAATTTCCCTCTAATCACCAACCTTTTCTTTCCAAGAGTGTCTCCCTATACATCTCTTTGGTCCTATGGCGACTTCAGTATCAAGAACCTTCGTATAGCAGGAGCCAAGGTGGAGGAATCTAAGATCTCTTTCGACAGGGCAGCATCACATCGAGCATGTATAAGTTGTAACTACTTTGTTGTTTTTTTCATTAATAACACAGAAAAATCATTCCTTTGAAGTATCCTTTGTCATTACTATTTATATCTGTAATATTTTCGCATACATTTTAGTAGAATATTAATTGTTGTAACAAGTAAGCTTGTTATTTAAATATAGACAGAGATATTCTGAATAGTTATATAAATAAAATGACTAATAGATTATTGGTACAATTACCTCGTGACGGTTTACTATATAGCATTGATTAGTCACGAGTTAAGGAGGTACGTGCCTCTTGATGAAGAGGTATGTGCCTCTTGATTTATTTGATTAAATTATTATTAGTATTACTACTAGTAGTAGTAGTAGTAGTATCATGTATTTATATTTATTTTGTGTATTTATGTTCGTAACATTGTCATCCCCTTAATATTTTTTTGTCCTCAAAGTAACGGTAGTGATGGGTATTGTTGTAGAAAATGTTTTGACTCCCGTGATGAATCTTCTTCTGGAAGGTTTTTCCATTTGATGAGATATTCCTTAATGGTTCTGGTACGTAACACATTTTCCTTGGTGGCAAGAATACCTTCTGGTTATAAAATAATTCTCCCTCCATCATCAAATTCTAGAATTTATGTTTGAGTTGGTTGAGCTTTCCCAAACACCTTCTCGAGATATGAGACGTGGAAGACGCTATGGATGCAACAATTGTCTGGTAATTCCAATCCATAGGCTACTTTGCTAATTTTTTTGTTAATTCAAAAGGGTTCATAAAATTTTGGAGCCAATTGTTTCTTCCCTTATTGTTTAAGGGATAATTTTTTGTAGGGTTGGAGTCTTACAAACACCCAATCACCTTATTCAAACTCTCTTTCTGGCCTAAGTTCGTCTGCTAATTATTTCATATGATTATGATTTGTTGCTAGGTTTTCTTCCAATATTTCAATGATTTTCTATTCTTCCTCTAGTTGATCCTTTACCGCTTGGACCTTAGTTTCAATCAATGCAAACTCCTTCCATTTGGGTGGTTCATAACCATATAAGGCTTAGAAAGAGGTCATTTTTCAGAAGTGTGATATGTAGAATTATACCACCATTCAGCTAAATGTAACCATTGAGACCACTTATTTTTCTTATATGTCACAAAACATCAAAGGTAAGTTTCTAGGCATTTATTTACAATTTATGTCTGACCATTTGTTTTTGGATGGTAGGCTGAGCTCATATTAAGGGGCATTCGTGTTTTTTTTCAAAAATCTCTCCCAAAATTTCCCTTAAATTTTGCATCCCTATCATTGATGATAACCTTTGGAAATCCATGCAATTTATAAATGGTTTTGCAAAAGACATCTGCAATTTGTTTTGTTGAGTCAGTTTTCCTTACTACCATGAAATGTGCATATTTGGTTAATCTGTCAACCACAACAAAAATTGTATCCTTCTCGTCAGACATGGGTATCCCTTCAATGAAATCCATCGATATCTCTTCCCATTTTCAGTCAGGAATATATAGATGATGAAGTAGCCATGGAATCATAACATTTTCATTTTTATTTCTTTGACATATTTCACATTCGGCAACAAAAATTTTAACATCCTTATTCATTCCCCTTCCAATAGAATGACTATCGTGCATTATAGTAGGTTTTGAAAAATCCTACATTTCATGTTGTTGGGGAGCTGTGTGACTCCTTTAAGACTTTCATTTTAAATTTTGAAGATGGGATTAGACATATTCTATCCTTATACCATAAAATGTCATTTTTCCATTCAAATTTGGGGTTTTGGTCCAAATTGTTGATTATTGAATTACATTCGGGATCTTTGGTATACTCAACTCAATCTCATCTAACCAATCAGGAATCACTATTGTTGTTGCATATGCTCTTACTTCCTCATCTTTTCATGATAGTGCATCAACAACTACATTCTCCTTTCCTTTTTTTTGTATTATTTAGATATCAAACGTGGAAAGTTTTTCCATCGACTTTTGTTGTTCGGTGGACGATGGTTTTTTCCTTAGTAGGCATTGAAGACTATTGTGATCAGTAAGTATTGATAATTTGTTTCCTAAGAGATATTGTCGCCACTTAGCTAACACATGTATAATGGCTAGAATTTCCTTATTATAGGTAGACTTTAAACCTTCCCTTTTGTTGAGATTTCGACTTTCAAAATCTATTGGATGACCATCTTGCATTAACACTGCTCTTATTCCAATTCCCAATGCATCACACTCTACTACAAAGGGTTTTGTAAAATCTGGTGTTGCTAACACAAGTGCGGGTGAAATAACCCCTTTGGATGTCTCAAAACATTCTTTTGCAATGTTATCCCATTTGAAGGAATTTTTCTTTAATAGGTTTGACAGTGGTGTTATCAAATGAGCATAGTTCAAGATAAATCTTCAATAATAACCTGTTAATCCGAGGAATCCCCTTAGTTTTGATATGTTGTTTGGTTTTGTCCATTCCGTGATTGCTTTAACTTTATTTGGGTCCACCTTGACTCCTTCTTGGGATATGATATGACCAAGGTATTCTACTTCCTCTTTACCAAACAATCACTTCGATATTTTTGCATAAAACTGATTTTTTTCTAAGAGAGAAAGTACCTACTCTAAATGCTTCATATGTTCCTTCCAAGTCTTACTGTAAATAAGAATATCATCAAAAAAGACTAGTACGAACCTTCTTAAGTAGGATTGAAAGAGTTGATTCATAGGTGCTTTGAAGGTATTAAGGGCATCCATTAACTTGAATGGCATCACCTTGAACTCATAGTGACCTTCGTGTGTTTGAAAGTATTTTTTTTCCACATTCTCTAATGTTACTTGGATCTAGTAGTACCCTGACCTTAAATCCAATTTGAAAAGTATTTTGCTCCATGGAGTTCATCCAACAACTCGTCTATGAAGGGTATAGGAAAAAATATATATAGTTATTTTATTTAACCCTTGATAGTCTATGCATGGTCTGAAAGATCCATCCTTTTTTCAAACCAAGACTATTGGAGATGCATATGGGCTCTTGCTTGTTGTAATAACCCCACATTTCAATAGGTCTCGAATTATCCTCTCTATCTTTGTTTTATGGTGGTGAGGGTATCGATAGGGTCTGATATTAACTGGTGTTGAATCTGGTTTAACTTCTATTATATTATCTATCTTTCTTTCACGTGGAATATTCATAGGTAAGTCTTGGAATACCTTGTTGTATTTTTGGATTAATGTTGAATCTCTGGGTGTTGATACTGGACCATTTATGCTACTAATATCTCCATCTGATGACACTATGCCACATAAGTTGGTGCTCCTTTTTTAATTAGTTTCTCCATTTTTCGTGAGGATATAATTTGGGTGGGCGGTGGTTGGAATCTGTATAACTTATATCTTCTTCCTTCCCATTTGAATTTTATAAATTGTTTATAGTGATTTGAAGAATAGGTCCCCCAATGTTTGTAACCATTGGATTCCTAGGACGATGTCTACTCCACCCAAGCGTACTATGTAGAATCCAGATTCCAATTCGTAATCTTCTATCTAAAGCTTGTCCTTGTGACACTTTCCCACTCCATCATTTTTTTTACCATCTGCCATCATTACTCTTATATATTCAGTTGGATAAATGAATAGATTTAATATCTTTGCAACATTTATATCTATAAATTATGGGTGATCCCTATATATATTAGAATGGTGACATTCTCCCTTTTTATGTTCCCCTTCAGTTTTAATTTTTTTGGTTGTGTTATTCCTGTTATTGTTGCCATAGATATCTTAGGCATGGCCTCTTTCATTTATGTATTGGGGGCATCACCTTCCTCTTTACTTTCGTTGTCTGAGTCACTGTCATATGTGTCTGATTCTTTCTTTGCTTCACAAGTATATAGTTTTTTATTGTTGCATTTATGCCATGGTGACCATTTGTATCCACAATATCTACATTTATTTATCCATTTGCGGGGGGGTCATCTTCCCTTAAAGGGGGTGGTACATACTTGTCCAATTTGTTTGCAGGGTATTTTGATTTTTCATTTAAATATCTATTTGACCTTTCTGAACCTGTGAATGATGACTTATTGAACTTTTTTTCTATTCAATTAATTTTTCTGCATGTCAAGCATCTTCAACAGATTTTGGATTCCATAGTTTAAGTTCACTATAGATGTAATATTTCAACCCATAGATATACATTTTTAGTAATTTTTCATCTGTGAATTTGCTTTGTCTTGTTTCCATCACCTCCCATTCATGTGTGTAGTCATTCATGTTTCCTTTCTATTTAAGATGTACAAACTTGTTATACAAGTCATCATCCTCTTCGTCATGAAATATTTTTAATAAGACAGTTGTGAAGTTGTGCCAATGGAATGAACGAGCATCACATTTCCTAGACCACCATAAAAACCAATTGTAAGCTTGTCCTTACAAGTTGTTGGAGGTTGTCATTACTTTTTCTCTTTCACCTAGCGGGGGATTCAATTCAAATATACCCTCCATTTTATTGAACCAAACGACAACTCCTCTATGGTCATTGCCATCATATTTTAGTAACTCCTTTTTAAACTTTTGGTAATATCTATCTTGAAATTTGTGCGTATTTCTTGAAAAATTTATCTCTGGTATTCCTGATCCTCTAAATTTTGCGATCCTGGACTTTGTGGTGGTCTTTGATAGGCTATAGGCTCTGCGCATAATTTATCCATTCGTTCGGTCAATTGATAAATTCTCATGATATGTTCATTGAGCATCCTTGAACTCTCACCCTTGTCATTACCCTTCATTCTTAAATAACTATTCCATCGCTCCTACAACGTGTTTATTAACGTGCCAAATTTGTCTTATTTTTGTAATAATTTATCGATTTTTTCCAACAGTGTTTTTAGTACATCGTTGAATTCCTCCTGAATCTTCTCGAATTTACGGTGACAATATTTAATGTTGTTGACATTGCTTTTAGGATTAATTTCTTCCTGTAACTCCTCGATCTTTTTTCTACTTCCTTCCTGTTATCACACAAGTTGTAGGTTTAGAAAATCCCGACCTAAACCACAATACGGCGACAACTAAGAGAACACCTACCCATTATCACCTCGTATAGGCATGAAAGTAAGGATGTTATAAACAAGTTACTGTAGAGATAATTATCAGCCTTATGGTTGTAGCAAACAAGTTGTTACAACAAAAAAATCAACCGCTAAAACTTGCAAAGAAACCACCCAAATGATGCATTGAGATTAGTAGATTACTATGGATAAATTTTATCAAATTCTAATGGTTGAAATGTGAGTTATTAAGAGATTTGCATTAGGGTTTATGCAGCCCTAATGGGTGTAGATTAAAATTTATAACCGCTCCAAGAAGACTAAGAGAATCAAAATTCCCTAGAAAGTTTGGCAATCTCAAGGCATCCACAAAAGAATCCAACTTAAACAAGATTTATATCTCACTAAAATGTGTTTACCAATGCAAACAATTTTACTTCTCCAATGCAAAAAATCAGATTAGTGCCTTTATAATTGGGTGAATGGATTCTTTAGAGCACAAGTTATATTAACAAGATCCCTAGGGGTGTAAATACTCTTACTCCCTAGGGTATGCCAATCAAACCAGGGTAAATTTAGGAGGGTATACACACTTGTATTTCTCCTAGCAACCCTTGTCCAAGAAATGACTTATAAACTTAGCAAATGAGATTAATCTTAATGGAGGGTGTATGCAACATACTCCTCCTAGGGTTTCAACAAAAAATAACCAATAACAAGCAATAAATAACTAATCAATGCATATTTTACTTACCAATTCAAAGAAAGAGAGAGATCAAACCCTAGTTCACCAAGCATTTACCATTCAAGATCAAGTAAAGAAGCTTCAAAGAGGTGCGCACCACCTAGCCTTATCCAATCGACAAGAGATAACAAAAAAAATCATTTGCACAAGAGAGAAATATCAAAATGCCCAAGTAGGGTGCAAATTTCATCCACTAGTCTTCTCACAATGGGAGAGTTATGTTCCAAATCAGATACAAATGATCTTTATTTATACAAGATGTTATAAACATAGTTTGTCCACAAAGTTAGGGTAAAACAAAAAATAAGGGGACAACAACCATTATTTTTCCCCTTTACACAAAATAATACTTTTTAATTCATGTTTTGCACATAAAGTAAACCCTAAAGTAAGGTGTCACCCTTCTAGTGTGACATTTTGGCACTTTTGCAAGTCGTTGGAGTAGGATATGGGTGATCTAGACCTCCAAAGGCCAAGTGTCTTCGATCCAATCCTATTCTCCATGATCCATCGCCTCCTTCCTTCAAAACGTGCAAAGTGTCCTCAAACACCACCAAACCTTATCCCTACTATGATGTCAAGCCCTCAAGGGTGACGTTTTGGTCTTCTTAGGCAAATAGTTTGGGTGGTAGGGGATTAGTTAGGTCCTCCATGATGTCTTCTAGGCCTCCAAAGGCATGTCTTCATCATCCAGCATGTGGGCCCTGGCATCCAACCTGTGGACTTCAAGCCCCATGGAAGCCCAAGCTAGGCTTGTTCCTCCAAAACTATCCACCAACTAGGTCCTCCAAAGAAAAATGGATACACCCTCCAAGGATATCAAGTAAAATGCATCATGATAAGTGAATCAAATTAATAAAATAGCCATATAAGCAAGTACATCCAAACCACCTCATCAAAATAAACCAATGCTCAAAGACCCTATGCAATTTGCCAAGTTTAGGTATGGGAGGGTTGACAAAATGACCTATTGGGTGAATAGTACCTCAAGTTTAGGGGTGTTTCCTGAGGGGACCTCCTTCTAAGTCATGTGGATGAGTTGTCATGGATGGGGGGAAGAATTTTGGGCATGGGGTTCATGACATAGAAGGGGTTTTAGTGTCTCACTTATGGGTGCCTTTGTAGAGGGTGTGTTGCACCTTCGTTTTCAATGCAACCTTTTTCCAAGCCCAATTATTTCCTTTTATTCTTTTAAGATGTTTCCAGGTTGAATCCAAGGTGGGGATTCTACCTAAGCATGAAAATTTTTGCCCACCTTGACTCTACCCTAGTCACATCATGCTTCCCCATGTTGGAAACATGTACGGGGCTTCTACCTAAGCAATAAAAATAGTACCCACACATGCTCCTACCTAGTTGGCATTTTGTTATATTTATTTTTCATGGGTCCCATTAGTTTGTTATGAGATACATTTCATTTTCCTCAAGATCCCTGGGCGAGCGTCTAGAAGGTTAATGATTGGATTTTATCTTTTTCCATCTACAAGCCTCTGAGCCTTCATCCCCTTCTTCACTTGAAATGAGGAACAACCCCTTCTTGGGTTAGTACACCTGAAAATCCCAAAAGGTGAGGAGATGAGGGAATGAAATGTTGAAAGTGACAAGTATGGTCAGGAATGGCACGATGACTCATCAAAAGGACCTCCCAATAGCATACCTATCCCTAAGGGTGACCCACTTACTAGGGCACAATGTCAACCACCAAATTGAAACATGGAAAAGAGCATAATGCCCAAGTGAATGTTACATAATGAAAAGCAGTAATAGATGCAACAAACTCAAATTCCTCAAACATTGAAATGACACTCAACATAATACATGACTTGCACCTCATGGATCAAGACTCAATGTCTTTTGGAGGCCAACTGATGTGGTGGATATCGTCGTGATGATCTTGGAGTTGTGGTGGTGAGGTGGGTCTCTGTATGTGAAAATGGACATTGTTGGTCGAGTTGTCTCTCGGTACTTCATGTCTTCAACCTGAGGGCATCGAGACATCATCTCCTTAGTTATCCCTCGGAGTTGGGGATAATATATGGCTCCTACTTAAGGACATGTACTTGTCATAGAGTGCATGAGACTCGAATCATCTCCTAGTGGACATGTGCCTACACTAAAACATAACACTATAAAATATAGGGTGGTTATATCACCCTTCATCCATATACATAAAAACCAAAAATGAAAATTAATCTAGAAAATAAAATTTTAGCATTTTTTCGAAATTCTAAGATAAACATCAAATCAATATGCAGGTAGAGAAAAATGAAATATGAAATGCAGCTAAACTATCATGAGCAATCAATATGCAAATGAAATGAAAACAAGATGACCTACCTACTTACCTAGGGCCCTGGGGCCCTGAATACCAGGTCTTGAAATGTTAGGTGAATTCATACAACCAGTGCAACCACTTTTTCACCATTTCATTAGGGTATCTCCCCCTTGTGCTTAATCATGTGATACAACAAAGATAAGTTAAGCATATAATAATCATGAGTATGAATACAAATATAATCAATCATGAATTAAAATGAATGGATATGGGTGGGAGCGAGGAAATCCTACTAGAAAGAGAAACCATCATCCTGATCATCCTACCTGAAAGTGTAACCATAAGCTTGATCAATACATCTCTGAAGAGGGCTACCATATGTAGATTATGGCTAGCCTTCATTTTCACCTAGAAAATCATTTCTCATTGAAGGTTGAGAAACGATAAGAGATCCCAAGAAAACCTTATGATTCCCTAGAGAAAAGGAAAAAAGCTAAGGGAGGACCTCAAGTCCTAAGAAGAACTTTTTTCTTACATCCAAAACATGTTTCTTCTTCATCTGTAAATCCTTTCAAGGGGCCCCAATATGAAAGCACTATTGCTCTATGGTATGAGTCTTTGACTACTCTAGAATGGTCACATACTGGTATCCATCTAAATTCGAGGACAAAGGTGGTTGAAAGTCCTCATAGAACAAGCATGCATCCCCAAGAGGATATGCATCACAAATCCCATGTGATGACTAAAAATCACCCTGAAAATGTTGCGACGGGTCATCCTCGAATGGGAAGAACAAATATATAACCATGTCATCATTAGGATGTCAAACATATGAATCATATATGCATGAATACCATTCCTTTGAAGGTGACGACTCAAACCTGTTTGCTTGAGAGCTACCCTCAATTTCATAAATGGGGTCTCTATCAAAAATTAAATGACCAAAATCCCATGTGTGTCTCCCAGTCTGTATGAAAGTGTTTATGCCCTCATCAACCATATCCAGGGTTTCTTTCATATGACCATCAATGTGACCTAAAATAACCATCTCTTTGTCTTCGTGCGCGGGAAGAGTAGGGGCTAGGGAGGCTTCAACTAGATATTCAATTTCTTCACCATTGGGACTAATTTCTTCTTCAACTTCATGTGCATGAAGAAATAAAGGTTGTACAACCTCACCTTGATCAAGTGGGAGCAAAGATAACGATGTCTCAACATGTTGCGCCTTGTCAGGATTCTTCTTTCCCTTTATGTGCATGCCCCTCCATCGCCTCTTCATCACAAGGGGTTTAATCCTTAATACAAAGTGATTTGTTTTCCTCCTTTCAAAAAGATCAGTCACATCCAAGGGCTCCTATAATACTTATTCACTTCCAAATTCATGGAATAAATTATCATTAATATCTTCAAAAGGGTCAAACGTCGTCATGTTCTCTTCTTGATGTGCAGGAGGAGCAGAGGCTTGGATGTCTTCATCAAGTGGAAGGGAAGATATAAGCACTTAATATTCATCAAATGTCTCATCTAGGTATTCGACATGAGAAACTTCATCAGGATATTCTTCAAGCATTTCTTCATCCTCATCTATAGGAAAACCTTCTCTGCAAAGATCTTCTTTGAGCTCTTGGAAAGTATCTTGCAAATTCTGGGTAGTTGGTCGATAATGCCTGAGAAATTATTCAATGAGATTTGTAGAAGATGGGATACTCTTTAGCTTACATGAGTGTGCAAGCCAACTACTTTGACTTGATTCCAATGAAGATACAAAAAAAATCATCAAGACATCTTCATGTAGCACATTTAAGCTTGAAGCATACTTCATATAATTAACGACATGGGTGACATCTAGAGATGGATCTCCATTAAATTTAGGGAAACTTTTCCTCCACTCTAGGGAGCAATGATTTGGATATCTAGTGATATTCTGGATAACCAAAGAAGGATAGACTTTATGGAAATCCCATGGTAAGTCTCGTGAGGCCATAGTTCCATTACTTGGGGTAATACCTCAATGGAGTCGCCAGAGGAGCCTCAAGAAGAGCTCATCAAAGGTGAAAGGGGAATGTCCTTCAAATGGAGTCACCAAGAAAGCTAGCGGAAGGCTTTGGGATAGATTTCCAAAGTTTCATTAGCATTCGGAAGAGGATTCAAAATCCTCTCCGGCAATGGTGCCAAAATGTTATCTCACAAGTTGTAGGTTGGGAAAATATTAACCCAAACCACAATATGGTGACAACTAAGAGAACACCTACCCATTGTTGCCTCAGATAGGAATTCCTATCACTTTAGAGGTGAAGTGATCACCTAAAGGGGGGAATATCGGGTGACCCTAGGGGGAAATGATGCGGAAAGTGGTATTTATGAATGGATTCCTCTATAGTTCAAATTGGTAAGTGGAATATGGCTTTGATGACACATCTCGGAAGTGGTTTAAGGTTACCAGGTCTTTGAATATCTGCAGAAAGTGTTTGTACCTTCCCAAGACATAAGAAAATCCAATTGTATGAGCTATATGTTAGATGGAAAAGCAAGTTAATCTTGTTGTCCCTATTTTGAGTAGTCAACAAAAATATATATCAGCAAACAATGCATTATTAGAGCTGCTAAAAAGATGCTAAAAGTCATGTAAATGATACAAGAACTTAACCTAGGTACAACTAGTACAACTCAAGATTGAAAGAGCAAGACTTTAGCATGAACGTAAGGTTGTTATAAACAAGTTATTGCATAGACAATTATCAATGTTATGGCTATAGAAAACTAGTTGCTACAGAAGAAAAATCAACTACCAAAACTTACAAAGAAACCACCCAAAATATGCGTTGAAATTAGTAGATTATTGTGGCAAACTTTTAGCAAATTCTAATGGTTGAAATGTGAGTTATTAAGAGATTTGTATTAGGGTTTATGTAGCCCTAATGGGTGTATATTAAAAGTTATAACAGCTCCAAGAAGAGTAAGAGAACCAAAACGCCCTAGATATTTTGGCAACCTCAAGGAATCCACAAAAGAATCCAACTTAAACAATATTGATATCTCACTAAAACATGTTTACCAATGCAAACAAATTGACTTCTCCAATGCAAAAAATCAAATTAGTGCCTTTATAATTGGGTGAATGGAGTATTTAAAGCACAAGTTAGATTAACAATATCCCTAGGGGTGTAAATCCTCTTACTCCCTAGGGTATGCCAATCAAACTAGGGTAAATATATGATGGTATACACACTTGTATTTCACCTAGCGACCCTTTTCCAAGAAATGAATTATAAGCTTCGCAAATGAGATGAAGCTTAATGGAGAGTGTATGCAACATAATCCTCCTAGGGTTTCAACCAACAATAACGAAGAACAAGCAATAAATAACTAACCAATGCATATTTTCCTTACCAATTCCAAGAAAGAGAGAGATCAAACCCTAGTTCACCAAGAATTTACCATTCAAGAGCAACTAAAGAAGCCTCCAAGAGGTGTGCACCACCTAGCCTTATCCAAACACCAAGAGATAACACCAAAAAGCATTTGCACAAGAGAGAGATACCAAAATTCCCAAGTAGGGCCTAAATTTCAGCCATTAGTCTTCTCACAATGGAAGAGCTATGTTCCAAATGAGATTCAAATGATCTTTATTTATACAAAATGTTCTAAACATAGTTTGTCCACAAAGTTAGGGTAAAAAGAAAAATAAGGGGACAACAACCATGTTTTTCCCCTTTACAGAAAATAATACTTTTTAATTCATGTTTTGCACATAAAGTAAACCCTAAAGTAAGACGTCACCCTTCTAGGGTGACATCTTGGCACTTTTGCAAGTCATTGGAGTAGGAGATGGGTGAGCTAGGGCTCCAAAGGCCAAGTGTCTCCAATCCAATCCTCTTCTCTAAAATCCATGGCTTCCTTCCTTCAAAATGTGCCAAGTTTCCTCAACCACCACCAAACCCTAGCCCTACTATGACATCAAGCCCTCAAGGATGATGTTTTGGCCTTCTTAGGCAAATCGTTTGGGTGGTAGGGGCTAGGTTAGGTCCTCTGTGATGTATTATAGGCCTCCAAAGGCATGTCTTCATCATCTAGAACATGGGCCCTGGAATCCAACCCATGTGTTTCAAGCACCATGGAAGCCCAAGCTAGGTTTTCTCCTCCAAAATTGTCCACCAACTAGGTCCTGCAAAGACAAATGGATATGCCCTCCAAGGATCTAAATTCAAATGCATCGTGATGAGTAAATCAAATCAATAAAAGAGCCATCTAAGCAAGTACATCCAAACCACCTCATCAAAATACACCAATGCTCAAAGACCCTATGCAATTTGCCAAGTTTAGGTATGGGAGGGTTGACAAAACGACCTATTGGGTGAATCATACCTCAAGTTTAGGGGTGTTTCCCGAGGGGACCTCCTTCTAAGTCATGTGGATGAGGTGTCATGGATGGGGAGAAGAATTTTGGGCATGGAGTTCATGGCATACAAGGGGTTGTAGTTTCTCACTTATGGGTGCCTTTGTAGAGGGTGTGTTGCACCTTCGTTTTCAATGCAACCTATTTCCAAGCCCAATTATTGCTTTTTATTCTTTCATAATGTTTCCAGGTTGAAGCCAAGGTGGGGCTTCTACCTAAGCATGAAAAATTGTGCCCACCATGACTCTACCCTGGTCACATCATGCTTCCCTGAGTTGTAAACATGTGTGGGGCTTCTACCTAAGCAAAAAATAGTGCCCACACATGCTCCTCCCTAGTTGTAATTTTGTTATATTCATTTTTCACGAGTCCCACTAGTTTCTTATGAGAGACATTTCATTGTCCTCGGGATCCTTGGGCGAGCGTCTAGAAGGTTAATGATTGGATTTTATCTTTTTCCAGCTACAAGCCTCTAAACCTTCAACCCCTTCTTCCCATGAAATGAGGGACAACCCTTTCTTGGGTCAGTACACCCGAAAATACCAAAAGGTGAGGAGATGAGGGGATGAAATGTGGAAAGTGACAAGTATGATTGGGAATGGCATGATGACTCGTCAAAAGGAACTCCCAATAGAATACCCATACCTAAGGGTAACCAACTTACTAGGGCTCAATTTCTACCACCAAATTGAAACATAGCAAAGAGAATAATGTCCAAGAAAATGGTACATAATCAAAAGAAGTAATAGATACAACAAACTCAAATGCCTTAAATATTGAAATGACACTCACCATAATACCTAACTTGTACCTCATGGAGCAAGACCCAATGTCTTTCGGAGGCCAACTAATCTAGTGGATACCATCGTGATGATCTTGGAGCTATGGTGGTGAGGTGGGCCTCTGTATGTGCATGTGGAAATTGTTGGTCAAGATGTTTGTCAGTACTCCACGTCTGCAACCTGAGGGCATCGAGACATCATCTCCTTATTTATCCCTAGGAGTTGGGGATAACACTTCCATATTTTATTTTATTAAATATAATTCCTAAAATTAATAATAATAATAAGGTGACTTTATATAAAGTTACTTTATAAGGTAAAGTAACTTTAATTACAATTTAATAAATAACTTGAAAATCGAGTTTTAATGAGATAAAGGGTCACGTTTACTTGGAAAAGTCATGAGGGTAAATTAAGGCGGATGAGTTGGACTGCAGACAGAAGCAAGGACAATGGCGGACATGGACCAATAATCGTACATTGGTGGAAGAGTATGGTATGGTGATCTTTGCAGCGGGTTTCATATGGCAATGACTGTGGTCTGCACAGTGGATGTGTGTCAGCATACGGATTGTGTTTTTTTACGACCGTGAGGGAAATAGACTGTACTGATGCAAGGGATGGTTTGTACGGATGGTTGTGTGGTGGTTGTGCTGATATGGATCGTTGTGCACTGTGATTGTACCAATAGGTACAGTTTTAACTTGCTCTGATACCACTATAGCAAGTAAGCTTGTTATTTAAATATAGACAGAGATATTCTGAATAATTATATAGATAAAATGAATAATAGATGATTGGTACAATTACCCTCAAGATGGTTTACTATATTGCTTTGATTGGTCATGAATTGAGGAGGTATGCGCCTCTTGATTTATTTGATTATTATTATTATTATGTATTTATATTTATATTCATTTTGTGTATTTATGTTTGTAACAACTACTTTATCATTTTTCGTTATTTTACACATAACTAACAGGTAGTTATTGTTATAACTACCTCTACGTATAGATATGCTTGCACAAGGTTTTTGCAGGTTGCAGAGAAACCCTCGGGAAGGAGAGAAATAATTCCATCAATCAAGAACGACATCAAACATTTGGATCCTGGTGAGTCAGATTATCTCTCTTTCCATAAGTTAGTTATTTTTGTGAAATTCGGTTTTTTTATCTTAGTTTGGTATTATGTCTGAAAAGTACTTGTCATATGTATGTTTCATTATAGCCCACTATTGTAGGGTATTTTCCCCAAAAGAAACCACCAATACAGATCCATAACCATATCTAGCACAAGAAATGTATCTATCCAGTTTCTTATCCATGTATCTATCCAGATCTATTTCCATTTATCTAGAGCCAAAGCCATTAAAGTCGGAGCCGTCTTCAGGTCTACCCACTTACCCTTAAGTTTTATAGAGATGATAACAATAGGGTAAGAGCGGTAGCTACCAACCTCACTCCCACTCCCATAATTGTCTAAATTCCTATAAATAATGATGGAACAATGCCTCTATAAATCCATGATTGTGGATATGCATTTTAGCTAGATCTACACAACAACTCTACACATGTAACATCCCCAATTTGAATCCCTAAAAATTCTAATTTAATTGTGTAATTGTGGATTAGGATGGTGAGATGTATTGAATTAATATGGCCTATACAGAGCCGTAACCATATCCAGCAAAAGCAATGTATCTATCTGTATCTATTTCCATTTATCTAGAGACAAAGCCATATTTAGGTATACCCTCTTAACCTTAGGTTCTATAGAGATGATAACAAGAGGGTAAGAGCGACAACTACCAAACTCACTCCCACTCCCATAAGTGTCCAAATTCCTATAAAGAATGATGGAACATTGCCTCTGCAACTCCACAATTGTGGCTCTGCATTTTGGCTAGATCTACACAATAAATCTACACATGTAACATCCCCAATTTGGATCCCCGCAAATTACAATGTAATTGTGTAACGGTGGATTAGGCTGGTTAGCTGTACTTAATTAATATGGCCAAGGGACACGAAATGTAATATGTAAGAATTGTATTGGTTTTTTTAGTAAATAAAATGTGATGCCAACTGCAATGAGACATGGATAGAGATGGGGGTTGATTAATCCATAAGAAAGGAGGGGTCTATAAAAAGGGGGTTTCTATCCATGAGTTTAATTCCCAAAATCCTTTTCCTTGTTTTTAATTCTTTGAGTGAACCTTTTGGTTTCCCTTAAGTGTGGAAGATCCAAATCATTGAATATTTGAAAGAGAGTTAGTCTAATCAGTCACATGCCATAGTTATAAAGAGTTGAACTGAAGTACAGTCAGCTTGGGAAAAAGTGTGGGTCAAGCAAACAACAAAGAGGAGGAAATTTGTATGGGAGGAATAGCAGTTTGGACATTCACGTTTTGGGGGCATTAACAACAAGAAGACGAGTGCAAGAGTTGGAGCAATGATGGGGGGGAAATTTTGGAGCACTTTTGGAGATGAATACTTAAGAACCATGTTGTCAGTCCTGAAGAGTGAATTCACATGTGAGAGTTGCATTGCAGAAGAACCAGGTTGTCAGGTCTGAAGAGTGAACTCTTGTGTGAGTTCCACTTTAGTAGTAAGACACTACGGTTTATTTTCCCTGGTGATTTTCCTAGTAGCAAGTTTCCCTTTGGATCCCAGTAAGTGAGATTTCAGGTCACCTATGCCAGAGACCCTGTTAAAAATGGTGCAGCCTGATGGACTGAGAGTACTGAAGGGGGAAAATTGGGAATGGTACATCCCAATGCACTAAGAGTAGTGAAGGGGTACATTCCTTAGGTTGGGAAGGTGTGTGGGAGAGAGATGGAGGAAATCGAGGTAGTTATGGGAAGAGCAAGTGGGTTGTGGAATTTTTCTTAGTGTGAGTGGACAGTGAGAGGAGATATGTTTTTTGGATTCATAGCCCCAGCTCGAGGGTGACTTGTTGTTGAGATATGTAAAAACAAGTCTATGGTTGGGTAGAACATTTGTCCCATGTAGCTACTTGCACAATTGATATTGAAAAGATAAGTGTTTTTAGTTGTTTCATGCATTATACTTACGAGTTTAATTGTTGTGATTTTACTCTATGTATGAGAATGATTTATATGTTATTGTGATGATCCATTAGTTGCATTCATGTTAGTTTTAGCATCTTGTAGCTACATCTAATTATTGGTATCAGAAATGATTAAGTATGTGTATAATTTAGTAGTTGGTAAGCTACATGTTATTAGCAGAAAAATTTGATTTTAATGTGTATTTCCACAAGTAATGGACCTCTATGAGGTTGTGGTACATTACAATATGGTATGAGAGCTCTAGTTAACAACACTCAGGTTGTATGAGCTAGAGAAGTCATAAAGTAGAGTTGCAGGGCAATGTCTACAATTTTTTGACAGAAGGTCATCTCAGAGTTAGAGTTTTGGATTTTTAGAGTCAGCCATGGAGGGTCATGGTGGAAATTGGGTAGAAAACCCACAATTCTGGGTGAATTCGAGAGGACAAATCCACTCAAGGAAATCGGATTCACAATAGACAATGCATATTTGTGAACCTGAAGAGAGGTGTAACCTTGACCAAGAGGAATTCCATATCCAAATGTCTGAGACATCTAGGAATTTGGGCATCTGGAGGATCAAATAACATGGACTTTTAACCAAGTCCCAAATCATAGATATGCACCACAAAACTAGAGTAGAACTATCAGATAATATAGACCATCATATCAAATCATCCCCAGATTTCATGTGTTGGATCTATCAAGATAGGGTGGCAGTAGTGACATCCAAATATTCAGGCATCTATAGTCCCTCGAGGAAAAATCCTATTGAAAGGGGAGGATGCCAGATATGGGACATAGACATCCTGAACTCCGGGCATCTAGAGTACCTCACAACAAAGTTTTATTGAAGAGGGACGAATGTTGGATGTATAATATGACATTCGGGCATCCAGATATCCTTATTGTGAGACGTGGTTGGAAAGGGGTAGATGTCAGATGTGATACATTGGCATCTGAGCATCTAGATATCCCTAAGGAAAATTTTTATAGAGAGGGGTGAATGTCTAATGTAAGGTCATGATGGGGATGACATGTCAGCAAGCCACCTCAACACCATGTTAACACCCTATCAGAGGCCACATCGATGGGAAGGGTACATCAGCAGAGTACATGGAAAGTCATGAGGGCCGAAAGTCATACCATGGAACCCAAAGTGGGAATAATGAGAAATTCAGAAATCCAAAAATTCTCAAAAAAATATTTTTTGCAAAGTGTCATATTATGGATGCCATGTTGGTAGTGGCACATCAGTAGGATGAGTTGGAAGCAAAATCAAAAGACACATCAACAAAAGGTGTCAATGGTGTCATGTATGTTGTTGATTTAGCATGCAACATCAACATAAGGTGTCAAAGGACTCATTAACAGTGTGTTGTGTCAGCAGAGCCACGTGGAAGGGAATATGGGTGAATGTCAAATGCGAGGTATAGGAACCTGGGCATCCGAGCATCTGCGATTCCTTGGCGAAATTTGTTGTTGTTGAAGGGAAGATGTCATATGTGGGGCATAGGCGTTTGGGGGGGGGCTTAAGTCATATGGTTGTTAAAAGGGGTGGATGTCGAATGTGGAAATTTGGTATCCAGGCATCCAAAGTTTCCCAAGGTGACTCGTCATCAAGAAGGGTAGATGCGAGATATGAGAAGTTGATGGAGTCAAATTCCAAGTCAGTTTACATGTCATTCCACATCATAGTACTTGTGGATACCACATCATCCATTCCAAGTCAGTGGTCATAGGATCTTCGATGAAGTGTGGGTGTGGATCTCGAGGTAAAGGGACAGTCAGGATCTCACCTAGGAAAAGTGTTTGATGCCAGATATGGAACCATGGCATGTAGAACTAGAAAGGTATGGTTAAAGGTCGAGCACTCATAAATCCTACAAAGACCTATACCGTTAGAATTGTACTGATTTTAGCCGTCAAATCCATCGGGGACAAAATATCCCGTTAAATATCTTGCAACTTTTTTTTTTGCAAGCAACCAAGGTCGTTGATTTAGTGTTTACTACATCATCTGATCTTGTGTACATGCAAGTTGTACATTGAAGGTATAAATAAGAAATAGGAGGTGGGACTCACTCTTTTTGCAATAAATGAGTCAGCGAAAACTGGTGCCTTGTCATTGGGGAAACGTCAGATCAGGGGCCAATGAGGAACTGTCAGGTGGTAGTCGAGTATAGTGGGACTTGTTGAATTTTTAAAAAGGGTTGTCCGGGGATCCAAAAATTTAGGTTCTCTATATAATGGTATTATTAAAATGGTTGAGATCCCATATGCTAGATATCGGGAGTTTTGGGAAAGGACGGATGGAAGATATACGATCCTATGTTTCAGCAATGAAGCAGTAAGGCCTTAATCCAACATGGGCAGGAAGCCACGTAGGATGATTGTTGGGTTGTTATATTATTTGCAGTGAAATTCTAGTCGAGGTGAATCGACTGACGGTCGATGGTCGAGGTGGATTGACAATAGTCAAGGTCGAGGTGGATCAATAACAAGTCAAAGGTCGAGGGAGTCGATCGGGAAAATTTGAAGTTGAAGATATGGACGACAAGTCAACCATCAAGAGGTCAAAGTGTGGGCGTGAGATGATCAACTAGATACCAATTGGAGGCCCACTGGTATTCGACTGGTAATCCAACTTGGAGTCAACTGTAACAGAATCCCAGGATTTGCGGGATTTGTATCCAATGATATGCATGGATCTGTAACCATTTTTGGGCACCAATATTTATGGTTTTTCCTATTGTAAAGCCTATAAAGAGGCGTGTTGTAACATTGTAAATGGTAATTGTAGATTGACTGATTGATCACTTTGATCAATGTAAGAGGTCGTTAGTCATGCATATGTAAGCCAGATTGGCTACATGGTTGTGCATGCGCAGGAAAGAGGGTATGATGTCGATTGTGTCTTAGGTGTGGACCAAGGTAATACATGTAACCTTTTATTTTGATTGAATAAGACAACAAGAAAGAAGAATGCTCAAAGGAATATTGGTTTTCCCAGTTAAGGGTTTCCAGGGTGAAATCTCGATGTATTGTGTGATTTCTTGTGTCATTTGTGTTCTTGATTAAATTGTTCTTCTCTTCTGCTAAGACTAGTGTAGAAGTGTCTTTCATTTCATGACACTAAAACTTGTAACGATGGATCCATGTGGTAGAATGGTGTATTCAAATGGGAAAAATTCCCAGAAAACTTTAGAGGGGTGTAACTTTTTGCTTTGAGCTCAAAATTGAGCAAATGATTAGTTCATGGAAAGATATTGGAGAGAGGAATCCATCCATGCACCCATAAAATTGTTTTGAATAGTAGAAATTACAATCAACTCCAAAGAATATGACTGGTGGCCTTAAGGAGAAGATTTTTTTTTTTTTCTTGCAGAATTAAAGTTACATAAGGGAAGTTGGTTCCTATAGGAGTGTTATAGTCCTAGGGAATGCCTAGAGATATTCCATACATGAGGAAGAATTCAGAAGGCTATGTTTCAACATGGAAAATGCAAAGGAAGAGTCTAATTGAAGAAGAAGCATGGTGGAGCCAATGGAGTTGGTTGAGCTATGAGAAGCCTGCAGAAAAAAGTGCAAAGCTATAGAGAAAATAATGAGAGGAGATTTCTTGGAAGTAGTTCAAGAATTAGTTTCCAGCAGCAGTACTTGTTAGAGCAATAATATGACAAGAATATGAAAGAGTTCCTTGAACTCAAATTAGAAAACATGGCCATGGAGGAGCATGAGAGAATTTTTCTATTTGGAACTTCTGATATTGGTACACATGGAGGTGCAAGCATGAATCACAAAGCTAGCAAGTGAAAAATGACATTTTCATGCACAAGGAATTAGGGAGGACTCCATAGCCCTAAAGGTAGACTGTAAAAAGAAAATAAAGGATCACATGAGGTGAGGTGTGACTCGTGGAGTGGGTGAGTCATCTCTATGTGCAAGCATAGAAAGAATTGTTAATTATGAATTAGCTAATTTTTTCTAAAAAGTACTCAGAGAGAGAAATCCACTTATAAATTAGAGTTCGTAATGTAATCAAGGTAAGAATTCAAGGGGAAAAATCCACTTATAAATTAGAGTTTGTAATGTAATCAAGGTACAAGTACAAAGAATTCAAGGGGAAGAATAATAAATGTTATTCATTGAAAGTATCATTAATAAATATGCCATTCCCATTGGGAGGAGAATGGTCCTACGTGATAGGACAGAGCTTCACGGGAATTTCTAAATGCAATAAACAGAAATATTTTAAATTTAGATGGTCAATGGGCAGCTAGAATAATTGCAATGGATGCCATACTTTTTATGGCTAAGGAAGTTTGAGAAATCTCAAGCATCAAGTTGATGGAATGATATAAATTACATCATCCCAAGATGTTGGAAAGTCCTAAGAAGGTAAAGTTGGGGCATGTTTTTCCTAAGTGGAAACAGCTGCCAATTAGACATTATTTGTTGTAAATTCAAGCTATCCAAGTTGTACTTGGCTAGAGGGTGCATAGAAAGAAGAATGGGGAATGATGAATCTACAAGAATTCAAGGACAACCATCTACAACAACGTAAATAAATAAATAAAGTTGAAACAAATATGCATTAGAGTGCATAAGGAAAAGGGAACCATTTTTATGTTTATGCATCGAAGTCTCATGCTAATATTGGTGGAAAACCATAAGGAAGACTGATTTTTAAGTATGCATAGATATGCATGTACAGCTTATGGAGGTATGCCAGTTGTAAGCATGCATCCACACTATTGTGGAAAATGTTTGAGTACAAGGATGAAAATTCCATGTGAAAGCAGCTTATGAAATTCCTATGGAATTATAGGTGAATAGTTGAAAAGTTAGAGTTGTTGTCCACTTTTGAGTGGAGATCATTTCAGGAAATGATAGAGATGCAACAAGAAGTTGCATGCTAAGATAGTCCCATGAGGATGGACTACATAAAGACCCTATCAAGAGGACGGAGTCGTGGAATGAATAGGTCCATATATTTATGCCTAAGAATTCTAGATTACATTTTAAGGACATGCATGTGTGGAAGGCTACATATGTTGAAGCAATGTCAATGAGTCTAAATCTCATATGAGTCAAGTGTAGAATGAATTTTTTTTGAATTGATTCACGATATATACATGATGTGTTATCATGTTGTTTGCATCGAAGGAAGGAGGGCTCTCTGAATGAGAAGAGTTCGAGATGAAATTGACTGAATTTCTCAAGGAAAAGAAGCAGCCAAGAGGAACATAATGTAGAAAAACATTATGGAAAGAACTCAACCTTACTGAGAATTCCATACTATCCAGAAGAATTGAAGGAAAAAATGGAGTTGTTGAGGAGATAACTATTAATGGTAACAATCTTGCGTAGAAGGCAAAGACAAGAAGTTTCATCTATTAAAAATAGTGCACAGATGAGTAGAATGACAGTGCACAAGGCTATAGAGATCTAGATGGATTCAAGGATAGCTACGTGTAGCAAAAGACCTAAAACAAATGTGCACTAGAGTGAATAATGGAAATAATGCATGATGCATATAATAAAGTTAGGATGCATGTGCATGAAGTTGGAATGATGAGACTGAATGTGTGATTCATATTATTTTGCATTGGTGTATGTGATCATGCCTTAACACGCTTTTGGCATGCTTGTAGACTAAGAGTAGTCTATTGTTATATATGTGAAATAATGATGTCATGATAATTGAATAATACTATTGATGAATTATGTGTCAACAAAAAAATTTATAGCATGGTTAAAGATGTGGATGATGTTGTTGTATATGAAGGCCATATGTATGAAGACAAATAGGATGCAAGAATGTTGATCAAGATAATGGTGAAGGAAGCCTACGAGCTGCCACAAAAATATCATTTGGTCAGGTAGCATCAAGTAATTTTATATCAGCCATGCAGGTACGCAATTGTTTTCTTATAATGCACAATTACTTAAGGGAATTAAGGTAAGAATTTCCTTAGCTAAATTTAAATATTTGAATTGGTGCATAAAGGTAGAGGGCCTTGCGTATTCAAAAAAAATTATGATGAACTGCATTTGTGTAAAAATTTAATTGCACATTATGTTATATTAGTTGTGAGACCATAATTGATCTATAATCTGTCATGGATAATCCACTAGAATAGTTCTTCAAAACAGATCTCACAAATAAAATTGAATACTACACTATGAAGGTTAAATTCCTTTAGATTCCAGAATATTTAGTTATTGATTTTCTGCTTATGCATGAAATATATAAAAAGAGGAAAATAGATAACAATAAAATACAATCACACACCATCCACAAAATGACACAAATGTGTGCTCTGGAAAACCCTTATAGAAGAAAACCCATCTAGAAGGTGAGGTTGCTCTACTCTCTTTTCTTTGGTATGGAAATAATGCAAATACAAAGGAGAAGGCACTCTTTGTGGAGTAACCTGAGACCTGTGGGCACTCTCTGTGGAGTAACTCGAGACCTGTGGCCTGTTAGGTTGCTACAGAATGTTAACCCCCTCTGTTATGTTTTGTTATAGAACAAAATATAATAACATAGAATGAAACCCATTCTCCTCCTAGTGGCCTGGTATTTAACATAGCCCGATAGTTATCTAGGGGTAGATTTTTTACTTTATCAACCCTCAATTGTGATAGAATTTTGAACCTTCTAAAATATTATTGAAATTACATGTGTGACTAGCCCCATATATATGAGTAATGAGGGTTGATGTGGCATCCTCTCATACCATGGTGGTCAACATAGCAGGTCAACTTGTGGGAGGCATAATTTTTTAATACGAGCTCCAATTAACACATGGTCAACACCATTGGAAATATCTCAAAGTGTATAACACCATCATAGGGGTGGGAATGATTTCTACACACCAAAACCCCCAAAAAAATCATTTAATGCCTCAAAATGGGTCTGGAAGGTTCCAAACCCAAAATTTCCAAACTGGGACCTACCACTAAAATGGCCCTACAAGTTGATTCCTCCAATTTTTTCCACTCTAAAATAATTGATATAGATGACAAATAATGAAATGATCCAATCTAAATCATACCTCCCCATTTAGGCAGGATTTTGGTCCCCAAAATATTTACTGAATGAGGTGAGAAATTTTTTCCTCTACCTTCTCTGTGGAGTACCACTTTGTTTTTCCTGGAAGTTGTCCTTTCAACCCAATATACCAAAGGTCATGTTGCCCCTGTCCTATAGTTCTGGATTGATTCTGCAAAACAGTGTCCTATGCCAACTTTGCATGAGAATCTAGTGCTAAATCCGCTATGGAAGATAGGACCTACTCCTCATCCTGATCCAACATGGAGGGCTCATAAAGTTTGAGATTCTCCACATTCACTGCTAAGTAAATGTGCATGTATGGGGGTAGATTGAGTTTGTAGGCATTATCTCCCACCTTTTCTAATACCTCAAAAGTACCATACCGCAGAGCCTTGATCTTCTTACCAGTACCATGAAGCCTTTCCTTATTCAGTTGTAACCATATTATGTATCGCACTCTAAATGTTCTCTTTGTTTTGTGTTGGTAATGTCTAGCCTTGTACTTTTCCTGTGACTTCTTCAGTGTCTCATGTACTTGCAAATATATCTTTCCGATCTTCTCAATAATTTTTTCTACCTTTAATGCATCCCCTATTAGGTAATCCCTCACTCCTCCTTATTATCCATATACAACATCTAAGGGTGAAGGTGGAAAATATCCAAAGAAAGTTTCAAAAGGTGACTTACTAGTAGAAGTTTGGACTGCTCTGTTATAAGAGAGTTGTATATAGATCAAATTTTCATCCCAGGTTTTCGGATGCTTTTGATTGTAACCCCTCAAAAGTTGCACCAAAGTCTTGTTAACTACTTTCGTCTACCCATTTTTTTGTGGATGGAATATTGTATACCTCTTCAACTTAGTGTCCATCTTCTCCCACAATGTAGTCTGAAATGCACTTCAAAATATTGTATCTATGTCTGAGATGATGCTCCTTGGTATCCCAAAGTGCACCCAGACCTGTTCAAAGAACAAGTTTGTTGCTTCATGTCCTTTTATGGTCTTTTTACAAGGCATGAGAATGCACTTCTTGTTGAACCTTTCAACTACCACAAATAAATATTCACGTTCCTTTCGGGTTGTCGGTAACCCTCCCACAAAATCCATGGAAATGATTTCCCAAGTTCGAGTGGGTACAGGTAAGGGATGGTATAGACCTTGTTTCCTATTACCAAGCTTGTTGGTACAACAAAGTATACATCCTCTAATATATCGTGCTACATATTCTTACATTTTGGGACAATACACATACCTCTGTAAATTGGTAACTGTCTTCCCAATACCAAAATGTCTTGCAACCTTGGAGGTGTGAGCCTCTCTGATAAGATGCATTCATTCACCTTTAGGGACACACAGCTTGTCGAGATTATAGAGTAAACCATTCTAGAAATGATAGTCATCCTTGCCATCACCTTCTTCTATATGAATTCAGCCATGTAGCTTTTGAAACACCTCCTTGGAGTCCTCATATTTTGTGTATGCCTCTTTGTATGCATCATGGGCAAAACGATCCATGTGCATCAGAGTTCTCAAAGTTGTAATATTGGATATGGGTGGTTGTGAAATCATGCCTACCAACTTATTTGTGTTTCCCTTCTTATACTTGATGACTAAATGAAGTTGTTGTAAAAACCCCATTCACTTGTATTGCATGGTTTTTTGTAGCTTACTCTGGGCCTGTAAATATTGGAGTGGTTGGTGATCTATGTGGATGATGGTATCCTTTCCCATCAGATAGTAATTCCACTTCTTGACAGCTTGAACTAGGGCATAGAGTTCCTTGTCATAGGTAGGGTAGTTGAGAACCAGCCCATGAAATAATTCAAAATGATAGCAAACGATCCTTCCTCCCTACATCAGTACTGCTCCCATGGCATACCCACTTGAATTTGTCTCCACTTTGATGGGATTCTTCAAGTTTGGTAGTGCAAGCACAGGTGCTTGACTAATCTTTATTTTCAACTCATCAAATGCCTTATGTTAATTATTTCCCCACTCGAAACTCTTACCATTGGTTGTTATGGCGTGGACTCGTGCAACTACTACTAAAAATCAAGATATGAACTTCTGCAAGTATTGTATTTCCCCAAAAAAACTCCTAACTTTAGTGACATTTGTAGGAATTGGTCATTTCATGATGGCCTCCATCTTCACAGGATCTATCTTGAGCTCCCCTCCACATATCACATACCCCAAAGACTATTGGAAAAAAATTGCATTTTTTTAGATTGGCAAAAAGTTGGTGCTTCTTCAGAGTCTCTGACACCTGCATAAGATGTGGGATGTGCTCCTCCCGAGTAGCACTATAAACCAGTATATCATCCAAATAGACAATAACAAATGAATGTAGATAAGGGTGTAAAATGTCATTCATTAGTCTTATAAATGTAGCCAGTTCATTGCATAAACAGAATGGCATAACCAACCACTCATACAAACATTGCCTTGTCTTGAAGGAATTCTTCTAGGTATATTATTATTTGACTCATAGCTAGTGATATCTTGATTTCAAATTCATCTTAGTGAAGCACTTGGCATGTTGCGGTTGGTTCAACAGATCATCGATCCTTGGCAGAGGGTATCGATTCTTCAGTATAATATTGTTCAATGCCTTTTAATCGATACACATCAAAACTGAAAAGTTTCAATACCAACATCTCATCCTCCAACAATCATATAGCAAAGAGTCTAAGCATAAATCTCTTTGTATTATTTTGTAAATATTTATTTTTTTATGTTTTTGCAACTTTATGATTTTTTGTATTTTGTTGTTATATGAAATGTTAAACAAAATTTAATGATGAGTTAC
This sequence comes from Picea glauca, assembly GCA_000966675.3. Classification (NCBI taxonomy): domain Eukaryota; kingdom Viridiplantae; phylum Streptophyta; class Pinopsida; order Pinales; family Pinaceae; genus Picea; species Picea glauca. The sequence continues at coordinate 237,059 of JZKD02S0383149.1, forward strand.
TGTGAAAATAGTACAAATGGTAAAGTGAAATATTTAAAAGAAAGATAAACAAACTAAAGTTAATTTAGTTAGTGTTTAAAAGAACTACTCTCAATTAATGAGCATGTTAATGACTATTTGTTTTCTTTAAAATATTGTAGTTAGTAAAAAGTTAAACTAATGAGTAAAAGAAAGAAATGGTTTAAATTAAAATAAAGAAATGGTTCAAATTAATTTTAAAGAAACTAAGTAAATTACATATTCCTTTTTAGTTAGTGTAAAGAATGTATGAAATCGATTTTTTTTTGTTTTTTTTTTTAATATTACAATTAGTAAAACAAAAGTGAAACTAATAAAAATAAATAAAAGTGAAACTAAGTAAATTACATATTCCTTTTTAGTTAGTGTAAAGAATGTATGAAATGGATTTTTTTTTGTTTTTCTTTTGAATATTACAATTAGTAAAACAAAAATGAAACTAATAAAAATAAATAAAAGTGATTGTGTACAATTGAAATTATTTATATAAAAAAAATGAATTAACATTTTTTTTTTTTATATTTGAATACTATTAAAAGAGAATAAAAGAAATAAACCAAAACATTCATTGTTAAATGTAATCCTATATATTCTTATAGATTTTTTTGACACTTTCGAATCCCTTCTAGAATTCAGACCAACGTTGTCTCTAATTATTCCAAGCACCAATACCAAAAGATTCTAACGTGCACCCAGTTCCTATTCAATATATGTACACCTATACTTTCAATTAAAGACTTTTTGTAGATAATTGGCATAAAAAAATTACGCAAACATGAAGGATTATTTTCCTTTATTAAGAAGGACTTGAACTTCATGAATATGGAGGGATCCATGAGTTCCCGTAATACCATTTTAGCCATCATGAATCCCACGCACCTCCATGTGTCTATCTACATAACTTTATACGAACATTCAATCAGAGAACTCACACAGACAACAGAGACACGAAGAACATCACACAATAAACTTGTCTATTGCATTACACGTATGGGTATTTATACAATGGTGGGATGAGCTCCATCGTTGATTAGTTTCAAGATCAATGGTTGGAGTTACTTCTTCCAGACGTTTCTGTTTCTTCTGGGAACTTACTAGAGTCAGTGGAGTCAATCGTGCATTTTCTGCACGCTTATCTCTATCACCTACTTCTCTAGTTGTTTAATTAATTTCTAACACTCCCCCTTAACAACCTTTACAACACCTATCTTATCTCTACATATTACAAACTTAGCCTTTCCAAGAGGCATTGTAAATATATCTGCAGCGTTATCATTTGTGTTGCAATACAATACATCAATTTCATTTGACTGTATTTTTTCTCTTACAAAATGATAGTGTGTCTCAATATGCTTTGACCTAGCATGATACACTCAGTTGTTTTCCAGTTTGATGGAACTTTGGTTGTCACATTGGATGATTGTCAGTACTTTTTGCTTTTCTCCAACATCTTCAAGTATCCTCCTTAGCCAAATTGCTTCACAGGTAGCAGTGCATAATGCTTTGTACTCAACTTCAGTGGATGACAAAGAAACAGTTGGTTGGTTCTTACTGCTCCAGGACACGATCCCTGATGCAATATTGAATGCATATCATGTAGTAGAGTTCTTGTCATCTAGATCTCCTGCCCAATCAAAGTCTGAGAAACCTGTCAACTCAACATCAAAATCATTAGTATACTCAATACCAAAATCATTAGTATACTCAATACCAAAATCAATAGTCCCTTTCAAATATCGGAGGACTCTCTTTGAAGCTTTCCAGTGATTCTCATGAGGTTTAGCCATAAATTGGCTAAGAATGCTAACTGAATATGCAATATCTGGCCTGGTTGTGGTGAGATAATTTAGACTTCCCACTAATTGTCGATACAAAGTACCATCCACTTCTTTTGAGTCGTCATTATTGTTGAGCTTAACATTTTTTTCTAATGGAGTAGATATTGGCTTACATGTGTTCATATTAAACCTCTTGAGTACCTCATTTGTATATTTGCTTTGTGTGATTAAGGTCTTACCATTTTCTCTCCATACCTCAAGACCTAAACATCAATGTAAATGTCCAAGATCCTTCATTTCAAATTGTTGTGCCAACTTTATTTTGATCTCTTCAATCATCCCAGTAGCACTTCTTGTTATGATAAGATCATCCACATATAGAGAAATCAAAGCAATTTGACCATTTCTATCTTTCTTGATATACAAG
>JZKD02S0383149.1:241229-257552 GCA_000966675.3 Picea glauca
ATTTGTCTATACTACCATCAACATTAAATTTATATTTGAACAACCATTTTGATCCTATGGGGGTTTTGTTCTCAGGCAATTCTGTCAATTCCCATGTTTCATTTTTAATTATAGACGCATATTCTTCCTTCATGGCATCCATCCATTCTTTGTGGTCTTTAGCTTGCTCATAATTTAAAGGTTCTACCACATTCATAGCTTGAGTTATTAAGGCATAGTCTCTATTCCTGACCGGGGTCTTAGATTGCCTTGTTTTCCTCCTTAGTTCTTCACTTCTTTGTGGAGTTCCTTTGCCTCTTCTAGGTGTGCTCTGGCTACTTGTAGAATCTACGATGCTTGGAGCTTCTCCTTGGACTTCTTCTTCTTCTTCTTCTTCTTCTTTAGCATTTTCCTCATTTTCTTTAGGTAGATTCCACACATCATAATCATATGCTTTTCTTACTTCATCTGCATTTTCATGAAACAACACATCTCTACTTGCAAACACCTTATGATTGTTAGGATCAACCATCTTATAGGCTTTATATTTTGTACAATAACCAATAAATATGCATTTGATTGCCTTTGCATCAAGCTTTCTTATATCTTCTTTTGGAATGTCAGCAAATGCTTTACTCCCAAATATTCTCAAGTAACTCACTTCTTGTTTATATCCATAAAAATCTTCAAAAGGTGTTTTGTGCTCTAAAATTTTTGTAGGACTCCTATTCTTTAGATATACAACAATACTAATTGCTTCAACCCAAAAACCATTAGAAATATTTTTACATTTTATCATACTGCGAGCACATTCAACCAAGGTTCTATTTTTCCTTTCTACTACTCCATTTTGTTGAGGAGTATGTGGCACTGTAAACTGTTGTTGAATCCCAATATTTTTGCAATACCTTATGAATTCCCTTGATGTATACTCCCCTCCTTGATCTGACCTGAGAATCTTGATTCTCGTTCCTGTTTGCTTTTCAACCATATTCTTGAATTCCTTAAAATATTCAAAGACATCACTTTTCTTTCTCATGAAATAGACCCAAGTGTATCTAGTTCTATCATCAATAAAGATAAGGAAATAATATACTCCTCCAAGAGATCTAGTTTGCATGGGTTCACAAACATTAGTATGCACTAGTTCAAGAATTTATCACTTTCTTTTATCTATATGCATAGGAAACTCTTCTCTATGTTGTTTTCCTAATGCACATCCTTCACATTCAACATGTTCACTTTTAAACATTGGAAGACCTTCTACCATTTCTTTTTTCTGAAGCATCATAAGATCATTATGGTTTAGGTGTCCATACCTTTGATGTCATAACTCTTCCATTGACATTGTTGAGGATGCCAACGCTTGATGATCCTTCCTTGTAACATCAATCTTATATAGTCCCCCAACTCTAGATCCTCTTGCAATGATTTTGTAGTGATCCTGTATGTCCTTCACCACACATTGTGACTTAACAAATTCAAATTTTAGATCTTGATCTGCAATGGTGGATACAAAAATTAAATTCTTCTTTATGCCTGGCACATACATTACATTATGGATTTGTTTCACCTCACCAGTAGGTAAAGTCACAGATACATCTCCATACCCTTTAATTTCATGTGACCTATCATCTCCTAGATAGATCTTATGAGCATCATTAATGTTTTCATGATATGTATCAAACCAATTCCTATTACATGACATATGAATTGAAGCACCAGAATCAATAAACCATGCATTAGCATCATCAGTGTCTGTTGATAAAGCAACATCAGAAACAAACAACTAGAGATTTTTGAAATCATCGCATACTCTAGCACCTTTATCAACAAAATTTCATAAATGTTTGTTATATTTGGACTCATTAAACTTCCTCCTCCTACAATATTTAGCATAATGTCCAAACTTACCAGAGTAGTAGCATCCTTCATTCTTCTTCACATTTGCGTTTGTGCTTGGGGGTGCCCTGCCATTATCTGGTTTTGAATGTGGTTTTCCTTCTTTATTTCTCTTCCATGGCTTTCCTTTGTAGGGTTGTTTCCCTTTCGCCACCAATGCCATATCTAAATTGTGAGATCTACCATTAAGATTCTTTCTGCGCTTCTCCTCTTGCAGAAGAACACCTTTCAATTCATCAAAAGTAGGGGCCTTTTTCCTAGTTGCAAGACCAGTAATGAACATTTGATATTCATCTAACATGCCATTCAATGTGGCAGTGACCAGGTCAGTACTAGAAATATTTTCACCAATATCTCCTAGCTTATCTTTCAAATCTTTGATTCTAGAAAGAAAGTTACTGATATTTTCATTCTCCTCCATCTTAATTGAAAGAAGCTTACTCTTAAAAAATAATACACGGTTTGTGTTCGTCGTCTCATACAAACCTTTAAGTGCCTCCCAAGTTTCATGGGATGTTTTGCATTCCCTAATCTGTGGGATGATACTGTCCTTGACGGACATCCTCAAGAGCACCATCGCTTTAGTCTCTCGTCGCTCCCAATCCTGAACTGAGACTGTTGGGGCTACTGGTTTTGCTTCGTCTCCACAAGCAATCGACCAAACATTGTATCCTTCCATCAATGTCTGCAACTTAAACTTCCAATTGACATAATTTTCCCCATTTAACTTATTTGATTCATTTATATATGAATCTGCCATGATATTTGCCAAAAAAAATTAAGCACTTAAAATGGCTAGTAATAACCAATACTCTAGAACCCCAAAAAACTCCGTAATAATCAATGCTCCAAATTCTAGATAACCCAAATCACAAGATATAACATCACCTCTTTATAATGTGAGCTTTCTCATAATCCTTATAATGTGAGCTTTGTCATAATCCATACACCACGAAAAACATATAATCATATTACCAATAAACACCTTATCACACACCACCATTTAACCTTTAACCTTAGTTCAAGTATTTTATTTTTTTTCACACCATAAGACCTTTCCGCATTATTATCTTTAAGTTATGATTTATGTTACTCTTTACACAATACAAAAACCTCTTTCACCAAATCTTCCAACATTCAACCATTAAAAAACTTCTCTCATCCAATCGTCCAACATTCACTCATAAAAGGACAAAAAAATTCCCTTTTACTGAAATTTACCAGCAAAAGGAAAATATGTAAAAAATTCCCTTTTACTGAAATTTACCAGCCAAAGGAAAATATGTATACCTTCACGGCCTCTTTCAAAAAATATTTGAATGCCTCGACTCCAATAGCCTAGAAGAGTCCACGACTCGCCCTTACAGCAGCAAATAATCTCCTCCACACAGATTGACGGCCCTCTCAAGTAGCCTTTGAACCTCCTTCGCGTTCACGGTGGACAAGGAGAAACAATTAATATCCATGTAGGTTGACAGCGAACCTCCTTCACGTTTACAGCATACAGGGAGCATAAAATAATCTCCTGCACACAAAGACTCGGTTTCACGACTATCACAATAGTCACGACTCACATACCAAATCAGAAAAAACTCACAGCTCTCTTACAAATCAACAGTCACAGCTCCCTTTCACGGATCAACACACCTCACAGTGCTCACAGCTCTCGGGCCTCACTATTTTCATAGCACTCATGCCCTCTTTGGCTCACATGACCCTCACGGCTCTGATCCCAAATCAAAGAACTCACACAGACAATAGAGACACGAAGAACATCACACAATCAACTTGTCTATAACATTACACACATGGGTATTTATACAGTGGTGGGATGAGCTCTACCGTTGATTAGTGTCAAGATCAATGGCTCGAGTCACTTCTTCCAGACATTTATGGTTCTTCTGGGAACTTACTGGAGTCAGTGGAGTCAGTCGTGCATTTATTGCATGCTTATCTCTATAGCCTACTTCTCTGGTTGTTTAATTAATTTCTAACACATTCTCCAGGCATAGATTGGTATGTGAAATCCCATGGCTATGCAAGTAGTTTAGCCTAATAAAAAGGTCTCTCATCAGCATTCTAATAATCCTTGATTGTCAAGAAACAAAAGGTCCATTGGTTGTCTTTTCGTAACAGCTTTTGTATCTTGGGCATCATTCAAGGTAATATCATCATAGATAGCATCATAACAAAATTCCTCTCTTCAAGTTTTACAGGGTCTAATGTATAGTTTGCAGCGATATTACGTTATAAGAGACTTCCCAAGGATGTTAACGCTAGAATGCCAAAATGTAACATGTGCTTCATTAATGTGAAATGTGAACAATTTTAACTAACAACCTCCCTCTAGAGGCCTCGACAGGTCCCAAAGAGTTTCATTCACCTCCAGTATTAAAGTCGATGCAGCCAATCCTTTATAAATTTCCTTGATTTTCTTATCAAATTCTTTAATAAGATTGATAATAAAGTTTACAAAATAAATTCATTATCATTGAGAATTTCAACCAAAATTGTTTGCATGGCTTGTAATAAATCTTCGAAATGATCTTCTATGGATATTGAAAAGAAGATATGAAACAACTTTAAGATTATGTCATCGCATTAAAGGTTCAGCATAAGGGTAGATAGTTTAACTTTTGCAACATTTATTAGAACTGCAATCCTTCTTTCAAATGAAGGATTGTGGATCTAATATAATTCACGAAATGTTGCAACAATTAGTTTAGATATTTCCATTGGATTATCATCATTGTATAAAACTTTTGGTGATGTAATCCTCATGATTTATCTGACGCAGGAGACCACCAAAACCCTTACATTGTTATTATGGTGTCTCAAAATATTTGGGTTAACTAATGTGTGCATTGGTGTTGTTAATGATGTCAATATAGAATCAGGAGGTGATTGATCAACCTCGGCTAAATAGGTCTCAGCTTGTATGTCAACTTTCTCGAAAGTTTGTCTTGAACCTGTAACATGTCCAACATGCATAGCTAACCAACGAACATCATTGTTATTCATTATAATAATTTCTAAAATATTATTGAATGTTGAATAAAATCGAAGACGTCATCAGGAAAACTTTAAAATGCGTAGCAACAACTCAGTGAGAGTGCGCAATTTTTTTTGCACGAGCAATGTGAAATGATGGAGAGCATGGAAATGCTTTTCCAACTAAGTATTGCTGACCAAAACGGTGGTCAACACCATCCTTCTTGGGAACAATTATGATGGGTCACCCAAAAGGTGAGGTACTTGGTCAAATCACACCCTACTCCAACAACTGTTGCAACTGCTTCTTCACTTCATTTACTTCTAGAATAGATTGTCTATACAACCTAATATTTGGCAACAAGGAGTCTGGAAATAATTGTATTTTATGCTCGACATCCCTCTTGGGTGGTATCCCTTTAGGATCCTTGAACACTCCTATGTATTCCTATAGCACTCCTCCAACTGATGCTTTTTCTCTTTAGTACACCACTCTAGGGATGCCTTCACTCCTATTAACTCATCATCGGACTAATTTTCTCTTAATAAAAGTAAAACATATTTCTTACTAGAACTAATCAACTTTTTGGCTTGGTTGGCACTTACCAGTGAGATCTTTGACTTGCCTTTATGCGGACTGATGATGTAAGACTTCCTATCCTTGATTAGTTGGTACTGGTTGGTTCTATGCATGAATATTGCATCCCTCGTATACATTTAAGGGCTTCCAAACACCATTCCACATACATCAAGGGGGACTACGTGCAATTCCACTTCATCAATAAAATTAACACTTATAGCAAATTTAATCTTATACTAGTTCATTACCTTTATCTTTGCATCCTTGTTTACCCAACCCAAGAGATAGGGGCTAGGATGATCATGAACCTCCAATCCAAGCTTGTTGAAGAGATCCACTGCTATGAGATTATCATGTGAACCAAAGTCGAATAGAGCATCTATCTTGGTCTTCTTGACCTGAATCTTGATGTGGAAGAACTTGGTCATCTCCTTCTCTTCTTGGTGATGAAGGCTACTCAGATTCACCTCCTTCTGCACAGATGTGTATACAATATTTTCATCCGCATATGAGCTACTTGCAACCTGATTGCTCGAATATGTGGCTATAAGGTTCTTTTTCTTTCTGTCCTTCTTACGGTTCTTCGAGTTCAACTCTAGATGTAATTTCCAACATTTTCCCTCAATGTGGCAATCAATGTTGTAATGATTGCAATGATAATTTGGATCTTTGCACTAATGTGTAGTGGTTGTTGTCATCTTGTATTTTCACCCTTTTTTCTTCTGCTCCCCCTCCTTGGAAGTTTCTTGGTGCTTTTTCTGCTTCGAACCACTTGGTTTCCCCTTCTTTTGGCCTATGTTTTCCGGGTATTGTGCTTGTACACACACCTCATCCATTGTCCTTGGCTTGAAGAGCATCACCTTCTTTCGTAGATGTCTGTGTAAACCCCTCAGATACTTGAGGAGTACACATGTGTTCTTGGGAGAGATACCCAGCATGATGGCCATCTTTTTTAACTCAATGGTGTACTCATGTACACTCTGCCCCTGCCTCTACCTGAAGTAGTGCCACTTGATCGATTGGTCCTCTACATTCCCGATAGGGTAGAATTGGGACTTGATGAGAGTTTTGAAGTCCTTCCACCTAGTTACTGGTAGATCACCCTCCAGCCTAAGTGTTTCTATGTGACTTTCCCACCAAGTTAAAACATGGCCCTCTAACTTCGTTCTAGCAACTGAAATATTTTGCTCCTCATCTATAAGTTGAACGCAAAAAAAACTTCTAGTTGTTGCAAGTAATGATTAAGTTTTAATGCATCGATATCACCTTGGTATGGATTTATGTCCACTTTTTCTTCCATCTTGAATAGGGACTGTGAAGGTTTAATGACACTTGAATCGACTGCTCTTTCTTGGATTCTTTTTGTGGTTCCTTTCCCAAGTCTTCTTGATCTCTTGATTTCCCCTCTGATCTAATCTCTGAGTTAGAGCCTCCATCATCTTTGAATGGTCTAAGATTGCTTGTTGGAGCCACCATGAGGAGGTTCATATTGTGACTAATGTCAGTGACTTGTGCTTCCAACTGCTCAAATCTCTCTTATATTGGATCTCGAGGGTTATTATGAATAGACTCGTCCACCATGGTTAAGGTTTTTGCCACTTCTCTTTAATTCAATTCCTAGATCCTACAACTTCCCAAAAATACCCAAAAGAAAACTTGGCTCTGATACCAATATGATCTATAAACTGTCGTGGATATTCCACTGGAATAGTTCATCACAACAGATTTGACAAATAAAACTGAAATCTACACTATGAAGGTTAAATTCCTTTAGATTCCAGAATATTTTGTTACTGATTTTTTGCTTATGCATGAAATAGATAAAATACAAAAAATAGAGAACAGTAAAATACAATCACACATCATCCATAAAATTACAAAAATATTTTCTCTGGGAAAACCTTACGGGAGAAAACCCGGCTAGAAGGTGAGGTTTCTCTGCTCTCTTTTCTATGGTATGGAAATAATGCAAGTACAAAGGAGAATGCACCCTCTATGGATTTACCTGAGACGTGTGGTTTGTTAGGTTGCTGCAAAATGTTAACCCCTCTATTATGCTCTCTAATTTCCCACTCCCAATTTCTCTGCTCTACTATGGAACAAAATACGATAACATACTATGGAACCCCTTCTCCTCCTACTGGCTTGGTATTTAAGATAGCCTGATAGCCATCTAGGGGTATATTTTTTACTTCCTCAACCCTCAATTTTGATAGGGTTTTGAACCTTCTAGAATATTATTGAAATTACATACATGGCTAGCCCCATATGCATGAGTAATGGGGGATGATGTGGTATCCTCTTGTACCATGGTGGTCAACACGGTAGGTAAACTTGCGGGAGGCATAACTTTTGCATATGAGCTCCAATCGATGCACGATATGCACCTTCGAAAAGGTCTCATAGTGTAGAACATCATTAAGGGGGTGTGCACAAGTTCTAGACACCATAACCCCAAAAAATATCATTTAATGCCTCAAAATTGATTTGAAGGGTTCCATAACCCAATTTTCCAAACTGGGACTGACCACTAAAATGGCTCTGCAAGTTGATTCCTCCAATTTTTTCCACTCTAAGAGGATCAATATAGATGACAAATAATATAATGATCCAATCAGGATCAATAACCAAGTCAAGTCGAGAGACATACTCCTATTGTAGTAATGAATGTCATTAGAGATGGCCATGTGTGAGGCCATGTTGAGGTTGGAAATGGAAAGGCTATAGCGCCATACAATTTCTTAATGGTATTCCTAGTTATATCTGATGTTTGGACTACAACCTCTTTTCCTACACTGAGTAGCACTAAGAAATTATATTCCTGGTGTTGTGTATGGGTCGAAGAGGAAGGCATTTGAATGATCGAACAATAATTGGAAAGAGTTTGTATGATGTGTTGAGGCGTTGGCTAGACCTTCCAACTCACCATGGTGGAATACATGACATGGATATAGGGTATTCTAGGGGCAATGCACGGAAGCATTTTGTAGACGAGGCCATGGGTATTAGCATGATCTTTTTATCTATTGGTAATGTTTGATTACATTATAAGTTGGGTATGCTACATAATGCATGTATGGGGAATGATGATTGCATTCCATTTAATATGATTAACAACAAGAAATGAATGAATTATTAGTATGCATAATTTTAAGATTTCCCTTGTGAAATATTGTAAAATATGCAATGAAAGGATAACATGCTTTAATACTTACAATCCATTTGGCTAAGTGAAAATTGAAAAAAAAATGTAGGAAAAATGGTCTTGGATATGGCAATGGTGTAATCCATGAAGAAGATTGATGCTTGTTGCTGCAAGAGCCAAACAAATTATGAGCAGAATTCTCATGCTTGGGAAATTTTGTTTTCTTGTATAAAGCAAATTAGAAAATTTATAATTGAAAATTGTATGATGATGTCTCATATTGGTTGTATGCATATGATGCAGATGAGATAACTACCACATGTTAGAGATTGCTAGTGGAAGTCTAGTAGTAAGTTGGTGCTCACCTTGGCAAATGATGCATCCCATGAGGAACTGTATAATAGTGAAAGGGATGCATGATCATGAAGGGTGAGTAAAGCAAGGAAGTCAAGCTCTAGAAGAGAAGAGAATATTTAAGCCCAGTGGACATGTCATTAACTCTTCGAAGTTGTTGAAGACTAAAGAGGCAGGTTGTCAGGATTACAGAAGAACCAGGTTGTCGAGCCTGAAGAGTGAACTCCTATGTGAGTTGCACTACCACATATAGGTTGTTGCTAGTTATTTCCTGGTAATTTTCTACTAGTGAGTTCCCTGGTCTCCCCAATAGTGAGATTATCAGTCACATGTGCCAAAGACCTTGTTAAAAATGATGCATCTTGATGGAGTGAGAGTAGTGAAGGGGGCACATTGGGAATGGTAAAACCCAATGGACTAATAGTCGTGAAGGGGTATATTCCTTGGGTTGAGAGGGTGTGTGGAAGAGAGTTGGTGGAAATTGGCATAGATGTAGGAGAATTCCCATGGGTTTTGTATATTATTTGGGCTAAAGCACCTATGTATCTATGTTCTTGGGCCAGAATGCCCATGTGATATTAGGTTGGAGAGCCCAAATGTTGTTTAATGGCCAGAGGGACCAAAATTGTAATGGGTATGCACACCAGTATGGTGTTGTGCAATAAGGACAGTGCAAAAATAAGGGGAAGAAGATGTAACATCCCTAGTTTCAATCCGCGAAATTTATAATGTAATTGTGTAACTGCAGAATAGACTAGTGAGCCTTGTTGAATTAATATGCCCAAGTTCCAAGAAATGTAATATGTAAGCATTGTATTGTTGTTTTTAATAAATAAAATGTGATTCTAGCTACTGGGGAACATGAACAGAGATGGGGGTTGACTATTCATAGGAGAGGAGGGGTCTAGAAAAAGGGGGGTTTTATTCATGAGTTTAATTCCCAAAATCCTTTTCCATGTTTTTAATGCTTTGAGTGAAGCTTCTAATTTCTTGAGAGTGTGGAAGATCCCAATCATTGAATATTTGTAAGAGGGTGGGTGTAATCAGTCAAGAGTTGAATTGAGTTCAGTCAACTTGGGGAAAAGTGTGGGTCAAGCAAAGAAAAAAGAGGAGGAAATTTGTATGGGCATAATAGTAGTTTGGACAGTCGTGTTTTCGGGGCATGAACAGTGAGAAGATGAGTGTAGTAGATGGAGCAGCAATGGAGGGTGAATTATGGAGCGCTTTTGGAGCTGAAGACAGAAGAACCATGTTTTCAGGCCTGAAGAGTGAACTCCTGTGTGGGAGTTGCACTACAGAAGAACCAGGTTGTCAAGCTTGAAGATTGAACTATTGTGTGAGTTGCACTGCAAGAGTAAGCTACTATTGTTTATTTTCCCTGGTCATTTTCCTAGTAGTGAGTTTCCCTTGAGATCCCAATAAGCGATATTCTCGGTCACCTATGACAAAAACCTTGTTGAAAATGGTGCATCTCAATGGACTAAGAGCAATGAAGGGGTACATTCCTTGGGTTGAGTAGGTGTGTGGAAGAGAGCTAGTAGAAATCGGGATAGTTGTAGGAAGAGCTAGTGGGTTGTGGGATTTTGTTGAGCTATGAGTGGACAGTTAGAGGCACCCTCTTTTGTGGATTACTAGCCCCAACTCATGGGTGACTTTCTATTGAGATATGGAACAACACGTCTATAGTTCGGTGGAACGTCTTTCCCAAGCAACTGTTTGCACAATTGATTTTGAAAAGATAAGTGTTTTTAGTTGTTTTATGTGTTATACTTATGAGTTTAATTGTTGTGATTTTACAATGTATGAGAATGATTTATATGTTGTTGTGATGAGCTATTAGCTACATTCAAGTTAGTTTTAACATGTTGTAGTTGCATTTAATTATTGGTATCATAAATGGTTAAGTCTATGTATAATTTAGTAGTTGGTAAGCTACAGGTTATCAACATAAAATTTTGATTTTAATGTTTATTTTCTTAAGTAATGGACCTCGGCGAGGCTAGGGTACATTATAATATAAGCAAGGTTTACCTTCATAGACTCCAACTTTGGTATCTATTCTTCCTCGTGTGATATTTACTCTTATCATCATCATGGGTGTAATGCCCATATATTTCTAAACATCATTAATTTTCCTAAACACTTTATGAAAGTAAACTGAAACAAAACTTCATAGCATGATATTGACTTTTATAACAACAACTTCAGTATCTTAGATTTATCAATAAACACTATATTCATGGCAGAATGAAATAAATACATAACTTAACAAGTACCTGGATCTGATGCTAATTTCTGTTGCCTCTTTGCTTTGTTGTTGCCTTTTTGCTCCCTGCTACACAAATCAACCCTGCCACAAACAGGAAAATAACTGCCCAAAACTATTGTCCTCCCTACCAACTAGAAAAACTACCTAGCTCCAGGATATCTACGGATATCCTGGCCCTCCGTGCCCAAAACCTCCAGCAACTCAGTGCCTCCCCTGATCAAGAGCCACAGTCTCAAAACTTTGTGCTCACCGTAAGTCCAAAAGTCCAAAAAATACAACAGTGCACATAAACTCATTGCTCACAGCAAAACACAACCGTCCACAGCATCCATTCCGTCCCCTCCCGTCGAATGGTGCGCACATCCCCCTCTTCCTGTCCCTTATTCCTCCATGCCGACTCACGCAGTTACTCCTTCAACCACCCTCTGTCCTTCGTCCTTTGTCATGAGTTAATGTTTTATCTTCTCGGGATCCATGACTATCCCTCTCTGCATACGCCACCATTTTTATATCATTTTTCATTGATCTTTTAATTTTATTTCACAAGTCATTAAATGTGATCTGTAGTTTGAATTATTACTCAGTTAACCATAATTAATTTCTTTAATTAAATCTTACTTAATAATCTTTAAGCATGTATCCAATTAGGGTCGTTACAATGGGTAATGTTCATTAATTTCATTACTTTGGATAACATCATCTTAAATCATTAGTGAAATTTTTATATGTTTAAAATCGCGTGATTTACAGTTTTTGTGCCAAATATAGCTAAAATGTAAATGATAATTAGGTTTTAGAATTAGCGTGCAAGAGCGAGCAATCTCCAAAACTCAAAGAGTGAACAACCCACAACACTTGTCAAGCTCGAGGGCCTACAACATGTGACCATGCCCTTCGAGGAGCTTAGCAAGGTCAACATGCAATGATTCTCTACAAGTAAAGGGATTTGAAGCAGAGGCAAGAGAAGAAGATATATTAAATCCAAGAATGATCATACATGTCCCAATCCTCTGGAATGTAGTTGAACATAACATATTTAAGTGACCTTATCACCACTATAAGAATTGACTCTAACACCACAACCAAAACAAAGAACCAAAATCTATCTCATACTTAATTGAAAATTGATAGTAAATTGTATTCCAACTAACTTTAAAATATACTAACTTTAAAATAAATATATTGGGTCAACTTTGAGCAGGCCAACCAAAAAATATGAACATCAAATACAAATACACAATTATACCTTCCATAGAGTAAACCTTATGGCCTGTTTTTCTAATTGGCCTTTTTCAAGTTCATAAAGTAGAAAAATAAAATATTCACCATATCTATCAATATTTTTTAAAGAAAATTCTCATTTCACAAATTTTCAAACGTACAGTGAAATGTCCATACTTCTTCAAGTTTCACTTTAAACATATCTATTCAAAAACATTTTTATCTTAAACATTCGGCGGGTTAATGTTTACATAAAATTAATCTCTGGATAAATAGAAGTGCCAGCGTCACAACCATAGTTATGTTGGAACTATGGAATTAAACAAGAAAAAATTATTTCAATTTTCATCTTACAGGAACTATGTTGGAATTTTTTATGGCAGAAAATAAATAATCTTTTAGAATGGAATCCTTGTTTTTCACAGTGGTAATGATATTTACTTGAGCTATTTTTTTAGCCTTTACTAGTAATAGGATTCATTTTGAGCAGGAAATTAGGATTTTGTGAACTTGTTCTTTAACCTATAGAAATATTTCATTTTTGTTCGTCCAGCCTATGTAATTTATCGAGTAATAAAGATGTCAAATTCATAAAAGTTAGAGATTAAGGCATTTAAGTTGAGTGCATTGTAACATTGGAGTAAAAAAAATCAGTTGCGCCAAAAGAACTATAATAAAAATTGAGTGGTTAAGGTGAGTCTACTCACTTTAACCACATACAAGGTTCATTATAGATATTGTTCGGTTGGTGAAGAATGTTTTCAACTTTGACCAAAAGGCCCTACTCTATAATGGTTAATCCCAACTGCAAAGATCATCGTTGTTGAGATCGAACCTGAGTCATCAATGTGATGCATGCAAACAATGTGGGAAAATGCATGTAAACCAGGTTGTCCATGCACAACATGCAATACACGAGATACAAAATAATTGTTATTTAGATTACTTAGCCATTAAAAATTTGATTTTTTATATACATGACACTAGAAAATTTGATTTTAAAAAATTATGTGCTTTACTATATATATTAATATAATCAAAATAATTATCATGACTCATGCACACATAAGTGGATCAAAGCCCACCCCCATGTTCTTTAATTTTTTCGTCCCGGAGGTGTAAGACAGTCGGTGACGGAGTATGCTATTAAGACACTCTGTGATGTTAAGTCATCAGTTCCAAACCTGCGGGGACAAAAAATCCACGGATGCGATCCCTGAGTGATTTTGACCACTTAGATGTCCCTGAATCGCAGTTTCTCAAGCCACAAGCCAGTCAAGCTAGTCCCGCAAGTCACAAAGAAACTATTAAAAATATATATATAATTAAAATCGTTAATGCTTAATTTCTAAGAACGGTATTTCTAATTTCTAAGAACGATATTCTGCCTATCTCTCTAAAAGGAGATGAATCATATCGTCCATATAATCAGCCAGCACAATCATTCCAAAACAAGAGAGCTCTTCAAGAGCACTAAACATCACACCGTCTGTGACTAGAAAAATAATACAAAGAACCCGAACTCGACACATTTTGCAATTAAAAAATGTCAAAATGTTGGACATTTCCAGCAGAGACTCCATCCCATGAGTGATAAAAGAGTCTTCCACTCGCAGTCGTCAGAGCTTTATTCGATAAGAGAACTGCCTCCACATTTTTCTCTCTGTAGATGTGCTGAAAGTGGATAACCCTGAAGGAAGCGGCCAAAACACTGGTTTTATTTTTCCATCCTTCAATATTTATAACCTGGAGATTTTTTTTTTTTTTAACCAATCAATTATTACTTTTGAATAACCAAATAACTGAATATCGAGAATATCCAAATATTTTGCGATAAAAAGCGCAGCCCACGCTCCCATCAGCGTCGCTTTGGTGTTTGTTCCCTCCCCACAATTTAAATACCAACGATAATCCATCAATGAACAAGACTTTATAACACCTCTTGCCCCACAATTTGAGTCACCTGCCTTCGATGCTCCATCAAAAAAAGCCACTGAACAGCCAATAATCCTATTTAAAGAAGCAACTCTTACTTATTAGAGGTAACACAACGCACTCTACACTTGTTCTTCCTGGTATTCAGTAAATTTCATTCATTTCTTTGTAGCAACATGTTTCATGTCAAAGATTTCAATGCCTTTATGTAAACTCATCTTAAGTAATGATATTCATAAAAGATTTAGAGGCTATCATTTATGAATTAGAGAATTAATCTATCCTTTAAAATTATAAGAGATTAGTAACTTACAAGTTTCCATGAAATATCCACAATTTTTATTTTTAGTTCTCAAATCGTCTTCTCCCACCATTCATAGTATTTTAATTCCCAACCTCTCCTTATTGCTCAACCTCTATTAGGATTAGGTTCACTAGAGGAATTGAAATAGACCATCGCCTTGCAACTTAAATTTCTTTGATCGTATAATCCATATATGGTATTTAATTCTCAATAAAAAAAACTAACAACATGAAGTTATTTATCTTGTTATAAGGTGTTCTCCAAATAAAAATTATGTGTTGGAGTTTCATGGAACTTTTCCTTTTTCTTTCTATTTTCCATTATTGAAATACATTTGAAATAATAAGACCAAATTGCCAATTGTGTAATCTTGTTATTCAAAACGACTTCATTAATAAACTTCTCTAGAAAAACAATCAACATAGTATTTATGTCTTTCATATTACTAATCGTACAAGGTGAAATGAAGAGGATAACAACAAATTTTCAAGTGTTCATAGATTGTTAAAAAAACAAAAGAAAACCACCTTTTATTAGTTTGGAAATTGTAAGTATCCTTCTCGAATAAATAAATCAATTGCAAATCCTTAATCACATTTTGCTATAAATTAAAGTTATATTAATTGCCAAAACTACAACCAAATGTTGCTATAAATTAAAGTTATATTAATTGCCAGAATTACAACCAAATGTTGCTATAAATTAAAGTTATATTAATTGCCAGAACTACAACCAAATGTTGCTATAAATTAAAGTTATATTAATTGCCAGAACTACAACCAAATGTTGCTATAAATTAAAGTTATATTAATTGCCAGAACTACAACCAAATGTTGCTATAAATTAAAGTTATATTAATTGCCAGAACTACAACCAAATGTTGCTATAAATTAAAGTTACTATACTCATAAAAATAGCTAAGAATTTTTTTCTTTGGTGTAAAACGGGGCTTTCCACATCAAAACAGATGTGGAAACGCAAGGCAATTTTATTCGGTTCTTGATAAAGGAAGTTCGGTCTGCAGTGTATATCAACATTGAGGATGTCGTAGCATTTGTTAAGTGGTTTGATTACGAGTGATCTTTCCTGGTCAAATGTCCATCAACTTTGACAAGTTTACTTCAAATTTGAACCTTGTTTATTTTCAAATAGGGTCCAAGCTTCAATAATTATAATTCACATACAACGCATATTTGGGACCCAAATCTTGGATTCAACCACATTAGCATATGATTGTGCAATTATCTTCTCGATCATGTCGGTAATTAATTAAAATATATTTTCCATGCTTGCTTGTTCCCCTTAAGATATTAATGAGCCCTACAATATGCATGTGCATGCACACACATCCGTCTACATATAATTACACATGGAATATCAATATGTTGCTACTTGGAGGTAGTCTTTTCAAAGATATTGTGGCCCATAGAAAGTAATTATTGTAACCTCTCCCTACAAAGGTACATGTGTTGATGTTGCAACAAGTGGGCCTAAGTTCACTTCTAGGATTTTAGAAGGACCTCTAATGAAACTCATTTTACATATAAAAAAGAAACTCCTACAAAAGGCATAGGCTCAGATGCATGCCATCCATTATACAAGAATCTATTGTCTGACTCTTTATATCGGTCCTTTTTTGGTCA
>JZKD02S0383149.1:268183-280200 GCA_000966675.3 Picea glauca
TAATGTGGAGGTCGATGAATTTCTCGGGTTCTTGGGAATTTCTTTGCAAAATGGCCATACTCGTGGCAGGAATTGCATTTCAATGGGAGCTACTCATAATCAATGGATTGGAGATTACGCTATCCCTCTATGTTAATTTGTACTACCCCCGTAAGGCCCTTCTCTAGATTGATCTCCACACAAATTCTAGCACAATAATATATATGTCCTTCAATCTCAGCTCAGTCAATGTAGTGACCTAGCTTATTTCCAATGTCTTTGAGAGTGGATTCGTCCCAGAATATAATGGGGAGGTGAGATAGCCTAACACATATATGGGCAACCATAATTTCCATGTTTGGATCAAATTCAAGGGTCCAATGGGTGAGGAACATTCCCTTGGAGCCCACGAAATAGGGATCTGATTTGACAATCATATCTCTCTCCTCCTTACTACTAAATAAAAACAAAAATAAACCTTTAACATAATAAAAAATATATATTTTACCTGGGACATTACAATGCTTTGTGATCCATGTCTAGACTACTCGAGGACTAGGACAAAGGCATTTAAACTTTTCAATTAAATCTTGCTCGTGTAGAAGAATGACTATCCTTTTTTGTTCTGGAGACAAAATGTCTATCTTGGGAATGGCTTTCACATGTTTGATAAACCTTCTCTTCAATGGATGCTTCTCACAAACTAGCTTTGAGTACCTTATCAAAGAACATAATGACTCATCCTCAGGATTTGATGCATCCATATTGAAAATGGAGCTAAACTTCTTCCCAATCGAATAGGCACCAGGGCGACTTCGAATGCAAGCACGATGATTTCATGTTGCAACTCTGGTCGAAACGCCAACAGAGCTCGGCTTCTTCCCTAGTGAATAGGCACTATGATGGCATAAAAATCGCATGTTGTGGCTAGGGCAAGCCCTACCCACAGAGGGATGCAAGGCTTTAATGCCTCGTGTCAGATAGTTTTAGATTGTGTTCGTTGATTTTAACGTTGTGCGCCAAGAATGATAAATGTAATAATGAAGGAATAAATATAAATTGAAACACATAGATATATTGCAGAGAGCACACTCATACAACAAAACACAAATTATATTAATGAATGCAATAGAAAAACATTGTAAATTTCAAAGCACTACAAACTAGTTAGTGTGGTATCTTATCTCTCAAGGGAGATGTGTCAACTACTGATCTGGGAGGATCAAAAAGGGAAAAAATTCAAAGTCCTAAAATCTCAGAAAAAATAGTGACAAGTCAAAGAGCGCATTGCAAGCTTTCCAACGATGCAAACAACACCTCAAATGGAGTTCGAACGGAGAAGTTATGAACGGTCAAAGTTTTGGTCAACCTCGTCAAAGTCAACATGGTGACATCAACATCTGTACAGTTGAGTGTGAAAAGATGACATCATGATGATGTAATGCTAATGTCAGCATGTTGACATGGCAACATGAGACACTACCACGTGGCATGTTGATTCGCCATTTTGGTGGCCAGTTGGACCACTTGGCAAGTGCCACATGGCACCCCCAAGTGATGTCACGTGGCACCACACAGGGGTTGCCACGTGGCATCCTGACAGGGTGACGGGTGGCAGTGATGACTGGACAGGCTCGACGGATAGGAGGGCACCATGTGGCACCCCTAAAATGCCTAAGGAGGGCCTGATCCAAATAGATTAAAAAATATATAATAACAACCGTCGGGCCGACCGACGACCAGACCGACCAACGACCCATATTCCAGCGACGCCCACAGAATCCGACCACATTTAATGATCTGGATGTAGGAGTGGAACAAACTAATTAACATATTGAATACAATAAACACATAGATATGAAGAACAACACAGATATCTAGTGAACAATATCTTCTATTGAATAAATGAAATAGGCTAAAACTGTAAAACTGCAGAATTGAAACACTTGCTCAAATGGTGGTAGCTATCTCTGAGAAGAGATGTGGTTGCTACACCCATCTGTCTTAACAGAATGATTACAATGAGGCTCTAGAGGCCTTTTTGATATTACTCATGAATTCTAAAACCCTAGACATCCAAAAAACTAACACTAGGAGGTGAAATGCCAAAAGTCATGTGGGCCCCTATGGGTATGTTGGTACCTCAACTTCATGGGGTTGTAACTTTTGCATACGACCTCCATTTTAGGCACGTGATAGCCCCTTTGGAAAGGTATTTCAGAGAAATACACATTACACCGTCAAACTCTGACTCCGTCTACAATTTGACTATTGTGAGCCAAAAAAACACTATTTAGGGCTCCAAAACAGCCTTGGAAGTACAACAAGATGTGCTGACATGAAAAGATACAAAATAAGTCAGTTGGATTAGGTGACAGGCCATATGGAAGATGTGTAGGGCTTCAAACAACCCCAGAAGTGTAGAACCCACAATCACAAAAAAGTACAGAAGAACGTGCTGAACTAAAAACGGACAAGAGGAGCCAGTTGGAATAGATGGGTGGCCACCAATATCCATCTGGATCAATCCTCTCCCATTAGGAAGCAATGGTCTCCATTGTGTTGAGTTCCCCCATCAGGTGAGGAAACTTTTGTTGGATTTGGCCCCGGGTGAGCCACTTTCCTTGGTGTAGGAGTTGCCCTGCCTTGACAACCCTATAAATCTGGATACTTTGTTAGCGAGTGCCATTGACCTATGTGTCCACTATCTCATCAGTGGATGCTTGTTCCATGCAGTCAGGGTTGAGCTATGTTGGTGTCAATTGTTATGCAATCTCTAAGGTGTCCAATAATGGTGGAAAATATGGCCGAAGGAGGTCCACATTGAACACTGGGTGCATGCCAAGGAAGGGTGGAGTGTTGAGCTCAAAATCATTGCTACCCACAACCTTGGTGATAGTGTAAGGCCCATAGTGAAGTGGGCGGAGCTTCCAATGGGGCCCTCTGAGACACTCCTTATGCAAATGTAACCAGACTTTGTCTCCAACCTGAAACTTGTGCAGTACCCTGTGTTGATCACGGTGATGCTTGTACTTAGCATTGGATTTCTGCAAAATCTCTTGGACCTATTGGCGGATGTGTTGAATCTGATTAATGAATTAGGTGGCTTTTTCGATCTCAGACTGAACATGGGAAGAGTTTGTATGTGTGGTGGAAAGAGGTAGTGCAACATCAATGGGACCCAAGGGTTGGAATCCCAGCCCCACCTGAAATGAGCTATGGTCGATGGAGCTATGGAGAGCCATGCTGTAATCGTGCTTGAAACAGGGGAGACTCTCATCCCATGCATGTGGATGCTTAGAGTTGTACATGCACAGGATGTGCACAATCATCTGATTGACAACCTATGTTTGGTCATCTGCTTGGGGGTGGAAAGCAGTGGATTTAGTGAGTTTGGTGTCCAACAGTGACCGGATACTTGATCAAAATGTGTTGAGGAACTTGTTGTCCCGGTCGGAGATGACAACTTGGCAGTATTTGTCGTTGTGATATTCTTCTTACATGTTGTGAGGATGGTCATCTTAAAAAACTGATCGACGACCACAAATATGCATTCATTGCCTTGCTTGGTGGACGGAAGGCCAAACATGTAATTCATTGAGATGGATTCCCAAGGCTTCTCGGGAATAGGAAGAGGGGTGTATAATCCTTACTTCTTGATGGCTAGCTTGGCAATGGCACAAGCAGTGCAAGATATGATATACTTGTTGACGTCCTGTCGAAGTTTTGGCTAATAAAAATGTTTCTAAAGAACGACCACGGTTTTCTCCACGCTAAAATGTCCTACCATCCGACTATAGTGGGATTCCTAAATCATCTTTGCACGCTCACTTGTAGGAACACAGAGATGGCCCAGATGGCATAATAGTATGTCTTGAATGTGAAAATCGGTGACTGTCGTGCATGTACCCAAGAGTTGATAGGTGGTGGCGAAGTTTGGATCTTGTTGATAAAGTTGGGGCCACTCAAATGCCTCATGTCCACAAGAATGCAACACAATGGTGAGTGCAACCATGGGAGGTCGACTGAGGCAATCAACGACGCGATTTGAGACCCATGTCTTATACTTAATGTTGAGATGGAACTTCTATAGGTAGGTGGACCACTTCTGATGGTGGTCTTTTTGCAATTTCCCCTATTTCTGTATGAACTGCAAAGGTTTGTGATCAATGAGGATGATCATCTCCTTTCCCATAATGTAATGTTTCCATTGACAACATGCTTGTACAATGGAATACATTTCCTTGTTATAGGTGGGGTATTTCCGGACAGTATCTAAGAGTGTCTCACTATGGTATGCCACCGGATGACAGTGATGAGTGAGAACTGTGCCTACAACATAGTCAGATGCATCAGTCTCAATCTTGAACGGTTGTTGCAGATCATGCAAGGAGAGTACTGGAGATGAGCACAAGCGATGCGTTAGATCATCGAATTCTCGTTGTTGCTCCTTCCCCCACACAAACTATGCCCTACCACTGCCCTTGGTCACTTGGCTGAGGGCCCATGCAATATGGGAGAATCCCATCACGAACCGTCGGTAGAAGTTGGCCAATCCCAAGAAGATCTAAAGCTCAGTTAGTGTGGTCGGGGTCGGCCAGTCACAGATGACATGGATCTTAGCTGGATCAACATGTACCCCATGCTCATCAACAATGTAGCCCAAGTATTGGACTTTGTTCATGCCAAAAGAGCATTTTTCCAAGTTGGAATATAGCTTGTGCTACCGCAAAGTGCTCAAAACTTGTTGTTTATGTCGCATTTACTCCTCCCAAGTTCTGTTGAAGATGAGGATGTCATCCAAATATACCACCACAAAAGAGTTGGTGAAGGATCTCAATACATCATCCATCAACCTCATGAAAGTGGATGGCGCATTTGTTAATCCAAAGGGCATGACCAACCATTCGAAGAGACCTTCTTTAGATTTGAAGGTTATCTTCGATACATCAGTTGGTTCGATGGGAACTTGGTGGTAGCCAAACTTTAGGTCAATCTTGTTGAAGAACTTTTCCCCCTTGAGTTGGTCAAGAAGGTCATCAATCCTAGGAATTGGGTATCGATTCCTGATTGTGATTTTGTTTAAGGCTATATAATCAATGCAGAGTCGCCAAGTCCCATCCTTCTTCTGCACCAATAAAATCAGGCTTCCGCAAGGGGGGAGTTGGGTCTAATGTGCCCCTTTTGAAGAAGCTCTTGGATTTGACGCATGATTTCGTCATTTTCCATCAACGAGCAATGATAGACTGGTCCATTAGGTAGAGGTGCACTAGGGGTCAAATCAATTGGATGCTTGACTTGGCAGTGCGTCACTACCCCGGTGGGTGAGGAGAAGATGTCTATGTATTCTTCCACGGTCTTGTCCACTTGCTTCTTCTACAAAGAGAGGCTCTGTGTAGAGGCCACAGATGTGGCGATGACCTTCTGTTTACTCTGAGCACAGATCACAAAGAAGATGAACTTCTTGGTCTGTGGAATGACCTTACTTCATTGCTTAGGAGAGATTAAAGAAATAGCAGTAGGCGACGCTACCTCTGGTATCATGTACAATTGTCTACCCAAAGTAATAATAACACTGCGAGGTCTAGCTCATACATAACATGACACTTCCACAAATATGGTTGTCCTAAAATAACATCACAAACTTCAAGGGGAGAAATATCACACAATACCTCATCTTTGAAAGGCTTGATGCTGAAACTGTTGGCTGACAAGTAGATCTCTTCCTTGGTGAAGCCAGCCGATGGCGTAGGGTTGCAGGTGTGATGTCATTGGCAGGTCCAGCCGCTTGACGAACTCTGCTGAAATCAGGTTCTTCTGATTGCCCCTATCGACAATGAAATGAAGCGGAGCCCCCTTTACCCACATTTGTGAGTGAAAGAGGCATTCCCCTTCCTTTGGTTCTTCTGGTTCGCTTGGTCGGACTTTGGTGGTAGCAACAATGGCATTGGGTTCAACATCGATAATCTGCTTCCCTCCTTCAGGATTTGTTTCAGAATCAAAATCAACCTCTGACTTAGAAGCCTTCAGCTCGACCATGAGTGACTGCTTGGAGAGACATTCTTCAGTGTTGTGCCAAGGGATTTTATGGTACTCGCACCATTTTCCCATGTCCTTCTTCATCTTCTCATTGCCCTTCTTGTGTTGCGGCTTGGACTGGTTGTCCTTAGAGTGGCCATTTTTTCTATGTCCCTTGTTGTGTGGGTTGGGGCCGCTTTTTCCCTGTTTCGGCTGTGAGGAGTTTGCAGATCCAAACTCTCGCATCTTCTACTTAAATTTATGCTCAATCTTGACAACGTATCTATAAGTCGTACCCGATGAGGTGATCTCCAGAAACTCCATTTCTGTTTGAATGTATCTATGCAAACAATCGCGGTATTTGAGCACCAGATGTCGCTCAAATCCTTTAATACCCAATTTGGTGCGCAGGGTATGGAAAATATTGGTGAAATTTGGTACTGTCTGGTCCCTTTCTTGACGCAGGGTGGTCCATTTGGTGTACTGGTCCTCATAGCTTCCAACATGGTAGTATTATTCTTTAATGGCATCCCGGAAGGAATCCCATGTAGGGGCAACCAAAAATATTACAAATTCCTCTATGGCCCTTTTCTCAGAGCAAGTTTCCCACCATTCCTTAACATGGGGGACGACCTTGAGGAGTGCAAAAGTAATCTTTTCCCTATCGAAAAATTTGTGGATTGAAAAATACCCTTCGAGTAGATTTAACCATTTATCTACAACATCTGCATCTATCAGTCATTCAAATAATGGAATATCAAAATTTACTTGTACCTTAAAGGGGGTTGCATGGAGTCTTGATGAAGATGCTTCTTCTGTGGGCAGCCGCCGAAGGATCTGCATAAAGTTGTCCATCATTTCATTCCTTTTTCACGCAAGGGCTTCTTCGAGCAACATTTTAAAAGGATCTCCTGCTCCATCATATTTCTTTTCGTCTCCCATAGGTTGTTGTTGGGCTTGACGCGACCGATCTTACACTGAGTCGATTGGTTTGAGTCCCAACTTCTTGTACCCAGATCTTGTCGGGGACATGCACAAAGAAAAATAAATGAACAACAGATCGCTCTGATACCACTGATCCAGATTTAGGAGCGGAACAAAATGATTAACAGACTGAATACAATAAACACGGAGATATGAAGAACAACACAGATATCCAGTGAACAATATCTTCTATTGAATAAATGAAATAGGTTGAAACTGTAAAACTGCAAAACTGAAACACTTGCTCGAATGGTGGTAGCTATCTCTGAGAAGAGATGTGGCCACTACGTGTATCCGTCTGAGCAAAATGATTACAATGAGGCTCTAGAGGCCTTTTTGATATTACTCATGAATTCCAAAACCCTAGACATCCAAAAACCTAACCCTAGGAGTTGAAACGCTAAAAGTCATGTGGGCCCCTATGGGTAAGTTGGTACCTCAACTTCCTGGGGTTGTAACTTTTGCATACGACCTATGTTTTAGGTGCATGATAGCCCATTGGAAAGGTCTTTCAAAGAACTACACATTACATCATCAAACTTTGACTTTGACTATAGTTTGACTGTGGTGAGCCAAAAAAAAATTGTTTAGGGCTCCAAAACAACCCTGGAAGTACAACAAGATGTGCTAACATGAAAACATACAAAATAAGCTAGTTGGATTAGGTGAGAGGCCATCAGTATCCACCTGGAAGATGTGTAGGGATTTAGACAACCCCAGAAGTGTAGAACCCACAATTACAAAGAAGTATAGAAAAACGTGTTGAACTAAAAACGAACAAGAGGAGCCAGTTGGAATAAGTGGGTGGCCACCAATATCCATCTGGATCATTTAAACACATTTCGTGCATGAGTCAAATCAATCACGCGCTACAAATTGATTATGCTAAAATTTTGGTATATATATACAATATATATGGTCGAACCATATAGTATGGTTGTTACATTATTTTAATATATTGTTGCAACAAGGTACCAAAAGGGAGGGGGGGGGCGCGGGTTTGACCCTTGGACCTCCCCCAACCATGTGTCTATTTTTACGTTCAATTACCAACAAACTAACGGATGGGCTTGGTATCTCCGCCCATGGATTTTCATTTTAAGCTCAAATTGTTTCCAAGTTCAGGGTTCGCGCCCAACATAGTACGACGACACATTTTTCGATGCAGGTACAGGAGAAATCATTACAGGCTGATGGCATGCAAAATGAGGTGAAGAGCCCAGGAGGGCCTAGGATGAGCAGTGCCAGAATTTCATTATTTGACAGTCATTTATACACGATTTCTCGCCACGAATCCATTGGTGCAATCATTGCATTCGGCCAACGGATTTCAAGCCATTTCCAGTTTGAGGTATAGCCATGTAATTTATGTCAATTTATTGTTGAGATAATATAAAAGCCTCTCCACTTCGAAGTGCGTCCGTAGATGTAGTCCATTCTTGGGATGAAGTCCATTATCATGTCTTGTCTTCTTGTTCTTCTTCTCATCTTTTATCCATGATCGTGTCTTCGTTAATCATGTTGCACATAAGCTTTTATTTATGCTCTTAATGAAATTCATGTAATGGTCATCGAATGAAAATATCTCGGATCATGTTGATATCAAAGCGGTTTTCTTTGACTTGAATTGTGAGTGTGAATGATTACCAGGGCCAAGCTCAAAGAAGGTGAAGGAAAACTTAAGACTTTCAACCCAAAGATTGGACGTGCAACTCGAAGAAGGAAAATGAAGGATGCAAAACTTCATGCAGATAATAAGAAGGCTTTCCACATAGCTTTCTACCGGATGTCAGGCATGGTAGAAAAATTGTTTGTAGATTACGAGAAGAGAGTTGCAAAGAAGGAGAAGAAGGAGAAAGTTAAAGAAGAGGATAATGCTTCAGTGAACCATGGAAGTGGAGGAGATCCTCCTGAGCCTCCATCACCATCTTAAATTTCAAGCTCTTCTTCCTCTTCCTCTCATTCTCATCATTCTTCGCATTCTCATCATTCTAGTTGTCATCCAAGTACTTCTAAAAATCCATTGTTGAAACTAGATGTGAAATTTAATTTGCCCATGTTTAATGGAGAAGCTAATGTAGATAAGCTTAATAATTGGATCAAACAAATCAAAGTTTATTGTTGTGTACAATAGATCAAAGAGGAAGAGGCGAAGATCCAATTGGATTCTCTTCAGCTGGAAGGCATAGCCCTTGTTTGGTGAGAGAGCAAACTTCATAAAGGTAGTAAGCATAACGATAAACTCCTTTCTTCATGGTCTAAATTTACATTTGCATTGAAAAATCAATTTTATCCACTAGGTTATGTTTAAAAATCCATGATGGAATGGAAAAACCTAAGACAGGGTAAAGGTCAGAGTGTTCAGAGTTTCACAGAGGAGTTTAGGAAACAAGCACTTGCATTAAATGTTCCTTTAGATTCTCATGAAAATTTGATGAAGTATATTGGTGCACTTCACGATTACATTCGACATACATTATTATTGTTTAATCCCACAAACTTAGATGAAGTGTGTGTGCAAGCTACTCACATTGAAAGCAAGGGAAAGAATGTACATGAAGATCACAAGCATTCAAAAGAACATTTCAAAACGAAAGGCAAAGATAAGAGGGCAACTACAACAAAGAAAGAGGGTGGAAAATCATCTTGAACTCATTGCCAAAAAGATGGGCACGATGATGAGCATTGTTGTAAGCTGCATCCGAAGTTAAGACCGAAGTGATTTGGTGGCCAAAGGAAGCATAAAATTGTTGTTGTCGTGCAACAAGACCTAGGTTCTGACTCAGGTGAAGAGGAAAAGATCACAGTCGTTGGATTACAAGGTAAAGTTTCCTTGCATGCTAGTTCAAGTTCTGAAATTCCATCTCTTGAAAATGATAAAAGAAGAAGTGAATTATTCCACATAAGAGTAGTGATCAAACACACAAAAGTGGAAACGTTGTTTGATCCGAGCTCACAAGTTAACTTGATATCTACAGAGATTGTAAAGAAATTGGGATTAACCATAAGACCTCACCAAAAAACTTACCCTCTTGGTTGGGTGCATGATAGTGCAAAACTTTAGGTTACTAGTAAGTGTAGATTGAGATTTTCCATTGCTTCTAAGTTGATAGATGAGGTTGATTTAGAGGTGGCTCCTTTGGATATCTGTGGTATTGTATTGGGGAGTCCTTATTTTTACGATAGAAAAAATATCTTCTTTCGAAAAGAGAATAAATACCATCTCATAAAAGATGGAGTGGAATATATTGTTAGGGCTCACAGTACAGAAGCCAACCCATCACTTATTAGTGCAGGTCAAATAAAGAGAGTCATAAATACTTGTAAGAACCTTGTGCTTACAATGGTGAAATAAAAGAGCCCGACAAGTGTAATGTTTTCGATAGTCTTAATCCTTTACATAAAAATGAAATTCTTGAGATGAGACAAGTCTTTCAGTGGGGAGCGAACAAAAAAGGGCCTTTAACACTTTAGAAGAAAAGGTCAACCCCGCACCAATACTAGTTATATCGAACCTGCAACAACCATTCAAGGTTGCAACCAGTGACCATGCAAATGCCATGAGAGAAGATATATTTTTTAGACCTCCTAGCTTTGCATCTATTGTTTTGAAGAATGCTCATGTTAGTTATGTTGAAAATTTGAAAATCTCCTTTGTTAGGTATTCCCAATCAGTTTGAAAATCTCCTTTGTCCAGAATTCTAGCGGAAGACATGGTAGATGGACCCAAATGGGTACAATATCCAAACTTCCCACATCAAAAAGAGGCATCCAAAGCTTGAAGAGAATTGGGGTTGAGTCCATGCTCCACGACTTATTGAGGGCCCAAAGGGCATCCTCGAGCTTTGAAAGTTTGAACAAAACCCAGCCTGCCAATATCTTTATGTCTAGCACATACCCTAAATGTCCCGTATAGTGGGATGCAACCCATTCCTTTAGGGTTTTTGCGTTAAAGCGACGGCCCCGAGCATTTCCTACAAGCGCCTTGGATGACATATCCAAGACCTGTGCCATCTGTATATCCTCCCCCAATACCAATCTGACTAGTTCGCTCTTTGGCTTTACACACTTGTTTTTTTTCTTGCACTTGCTTTCTGACTGGGATGAAAAACCCTGTTGTACCTATGTACCAGGTTGAGGAAGATCCCACGGGGGGCCAAAATGGTGTCGTAGCTCCTCCCTTAGAGTGGTTGAACCAAACAGTTTGGATTGGACCAGAACAGAGTCAGTGAATTCCGCCAGCAAGAAGGGATTTGAAAAACCCTTAGTCAGGGTATTGTAGTTAGCTAAAGCGTGTGAACCCATGAACAAGGTGCGAATCTAAGAGAGGGGAGGAAAGGCCATCACTATTGCGGATAAACCCTAGATATCCATGAAAATGTTGGTCTGTCTCCCATAGATCCTCTATCGGTGGTGAGTTCTCCCACGAAGAGAGAGGATAGTGAACTGGTAGCGCTTCCCCTGCCGACGATGTACCTCCACAGTTCAAAATTGGAACCTCTTCAGAACCCACTTTATTAGGGAGAAAATGCATAATGGACCCCGAGAAGGGAGGAAACCCTGGTGCCAAGGTCGACAATGAGACAAAACCTATTGATGCAACAGGATCAAAGTTGACCCGCAGCGGTGACGTGGCTCAAAAAGAGAAGAGTCTTGTGCCAGCTGGCGAGCCCCAAATATCAGCCCTCTCCATTGGGTCCATGATATAGTGCAACAATTCCTCTTATGAACCACAAACTGTTTGCTGCATACTCCTCCCTTAAACAACGACAAGACAATAACAACCCTCATCGACCGCCTGCAGTTCTGACCAACATTACCTAATGTTATAGTCAAGTTATAGTACAATTATAAACTTCAATTTTCCTTTTTGAAAATCTTTCAAACTTATTTATGATCTTGATATCCCCTTTGTCTCCTTATAACTTTCCTTAGACAATGTATACATTAAATTCACCAACTTCCCCACTTTTTCGTTGCCTTATGAGTGTATTTGTTGAGGCAAATAATAATCTTCATTGAGATTTATATTTCCA
>JZKD02S0383161.1:8018-18456 GCA_000966675.3 Picea glauca
AAGGATCCAATCACATGGATACTTCAGATGGAGCAATTCTTTGATCTACATGATGTGCCACAAACACAAAAGGTATGAATTGCTTCTTTATATTTAGAACCCGATCAATTTGTGTGGTATCTATGGCTTTGTTCTCACAAATCACTTATCACTTGGAAAATTTTCACGGAAGAAATGATAGCACAATATGAGGATACAAGGACAATACCTTCTTTAGCTAATTGATATATCTCAAGCAAAAGGGTTCAGTTGTAGAGCACATTGAGAACTTCCAAATATTGAATATAAAGAAAATCGATATTCCAGATGATCACCTGATTGATGTATTCATAGGAACTTTAATGGATAACATTCAACATGAGGTTCGCCTTTGGGAACCTAAATCATTGGAGAATTCATTTAGGGTGGCGAGAAATTTTGAAAGTAAAAATATGGATATGGCTACTAGAAGGACCACTCCTAATATCTATCGAGAGAATAATTTCCCTTCTTCTAAAACACCTCAAAAATTGTAGGAAAGAAAAGAAAAAGGTTTATTCTTTAATTTTGATAGAAAGTACAGTAATGGGCATAAGTGTAGTGAGAAGAAATTATTCAAAATATATTGTGAAGAAGAACAAGAACAAGAACAAGAACCATCTCAATATGAAAATGTAGAAGATATTTCTTATGAATATTTGACTCCCACGATATCATGTAATGCATTGGTTGGAATTATCCCTCCTTAAACCCTCAATATCAAAGGATATATCAAAAATAAAATTTTGATAGTCCTAATTGATTCTAGTAGTACTCATAATTTCATTCACCATAAATTATCCAAAGCTCTCAATTGCTTTATATATCCAGTACCATAGTTTCAAGTAATGGTTGCAGATGAAGGCATTATCAATTGCTCAAGAAAATGCAATAAGATCAATCTTACTATGGGGGAATATGTAATGACTATTCCAATGATTTATGTACCCATGGGTGGTGTTGATGTCTTACTAGGAGTCCAATGGTTATAATCATTGGGAACACTGGCTTTTAATTTTCAAGAACTTTTCATGAAATTTTCATTGGAAGGAAAAGAAATTGAATTAAGGGGTTTCATAGGGAAACCCAGTAATGATATGCTCTAATGGTATGACAAAAATATTGAAAAGGGGCATCAGGGTGTAATTGTACAACTATGCTCACTAGATTTTCAAACATCTAAGCCATGTATTCCCTTATATCTCCAAGGGATCATTGATAAGCATTCCAAAGTATCTGAAGGTATTCCCAAAGGTATTCCACCCACTCAAAATAGTGATCATGCTATTCACCTAATTCCTGGGATTGCTCCTCCTGACATCAAGATTTACATATAACCTTATTCCCAGAAGAGTGAAATTGAGTGTATGATTGAATAAATGTTAGAGGTTGGAATTATTAGACCTAGCCAAATTTCTAACTCGGCACCGGTGGTAATGGTACTCAAGAAAGAGGGCTCATGGCGTATGTGTCCATATTATAGAGAGCTCAACAATATCACTATCAAAGATAAGTTTCGCATTCCCTTCATTGATGAATTGTTAGATGAACTACATGGAGCAATCTATTTCACAAATTTGGATCTTCGTTTAGGGTATCATCAGATTATAATGAAGGAAGAAGATATCCCAAAAACAACATTTCGAACTCATGAAGGCCATTATGAATTTTTGTTCATGCCTTTTGGCCTAACAAATGCACCTTCCAAATTCCAAGGATTGATGAATTCCATTTTCAAGCCCTTCCTTCGAAAATTTGTGTTAGTATTTTTTGATGATATACTAATCTATAGAAAGTCTTGGGAGGATCATGTGTGACATGTTGACAAGGTGATACAACTACTACAGAAGCAACAAATATATTCAAAGGTGTCAAAGTATAACCTAACAAGTTCAATGTCGTGATGGGTTGGCCAATTCCCAAAACATCGAAGAATCTTAGAGAATTTTTGGGTTTGATAGGTTACTACTGCAATTTTGTTCAGAACTATGGAATAATAGAATCACCTTTAATGACATTAACTAACAAGGATTCCTTTTCATGGACTCCAGAGGCAACTCAATATTTTGAACAACTTAAAGAGGTGATGTGCAAAGATCCTGTCTTGACCACAACAAACTTCACAAAAACCTTTATTCTGGAATGTGATGCCTCGATAACTGACATTGGTGTTTTCCTAATGCAAGAAGGAAGGCCCCTTTATTTTGAAATTCATCCACTCAAGGGAAAGGACTTACACAAACCCATTTATGAGAAGGAAATGATGGATATACTATATGCATTGAAGAAATGGCACCCGTAGCTAATAGGTAGGAACTTCAAGGTAAAAATAGATCACGATAGTCTTAAATACTTCTTGGAACAAATACTATCTTCAGAAGAACCACAAAAATGGGTGCCCAAGATGTTGGGTTATGATTTTGAAATCATCTATAAAAATTGAAGCAAAATGTTGTGGAAGATGCACTCTCAATAAAGGATGAATATGTTGAGGGATTTCTTTCTATTATATCAATCATCCAACCCGATTGGATAATAGAAGTGAGGGATGAAAGGAAGAATTATGAAAACGTGTGGACTCTCATTCAAAGGTTTCAACAGGATTCCAGTGCATCAGATACATTTACATGGAAAAATGATTCACTATGGTACACATATCGTTTATATTTATTTAAGAAATTCCAACTCAAACAAAGGGTGCTATTAGAATTGCACACCTCTCTGGTCAGAGGGCACTCAGGATTTTTGAAATCCTACCATGGGGTCAAGAAGGAATTTTTTTGGGATGGCCTTAAAACTTATGTTCAAAGGTTTGTGGAAAATATTTTGGTTTGCCAACAAAATAAGGTCAAAACAATTAAGACCCCAAGTATCTTACAACCATTAACCATCCCAAGTCAGCGTTGGTAAGAGGTTTCCATGGATTGCATCACAGGGTTACCGAAGTCTGAAGGAAAGAGTTTCATCATGGTGATTGTTGATATGATGACCAAGTATGCACATTTTTGTGCACTCTCTCATCCTTTCAAAGCTAGTATAGTTTCCACTGCATTCATGGAGACATTTCAAAAGATACATGGAAGCCCAAAGATTACTGTAAGTGATAGAGATCCCATTATCACTGGACATTTTTGGAAAGAATTATTTTCTTGGTTGTGTACTCAATTGTCTCATAGCTCATCTTATAATCCTCAATATAATGGAAAAACCAAGATAGTGAACAAATGTCTGGAAGGATACCTTCGTTTCTTTGTCTCTGATAAACAAACATAATGGTTCAAATGGTTATCCTTGGAAGAATGGTGATATAACACTTCCTTTCATACTACAGAAAAAATGACACCATTTATGGAACTCTATGGATACCACCCACCTTCCATCACTTATTCTCTAAAAGAAAAATCTAAGGTTCAAGTAGTGGAAGATCACATCGAGCATCAACAAAAATTTCTCCAACTCTTAAAGGACAACTTGACCATGGAACATAATTGCATGAAACAACATGCAGATCAACATCATAGTGAAAGAAATTTTGAATTAGGGGATTGGATATTTTTAAGACTACAACCATACAAACATATATCCCTCAAGAAAGATTATAAGGATAATAAATTATCACCAAAGTAATATGGCCCTTATAAGGTGTTGCAAAAGATTGGTACTATGGCACACAAATTGGCATTTCCTACATGTTCGTGAGTACACCCAGTTTTCCATGTTTCATTCTTAAAGAAGGTTATAGGTGACAATATCCCAGTTCAAACTATATTTACAGAACTTGACGACGAAGGAAAAATCATATTGGAGCCTAAAGCTATCACTCACACAAGAATTCACCAATTGGGGAATAGATCCATTTCAGAGTATCTGATTAAGCAGAGGAAACTACCTACTGAAAATTCCATTTTGGAAGATGAGTGTTTTATACAGAACCATCCATAATTAATCAAGCGTTGTGGGAAATACTTGTCTAAAGCTGAGGGGCATGTTAAGCCCTAAATAGTAGTACAATACCCTTTAATTGGGGCATATTACATTGGTAATATTATTTTATTTATGTCATCTTGGGTCCATTAGTTGTAATTGTACCTCCTAGTCTCCTATATATACCAAGGACACATTTTCATTTAGAATTATATTGTATTTGTAAATTTATGTAGTGTTTAAGGAGGTCACCCCCTCGAAGAGGCTTATTATATGAAATTCTCTCTTTTTCAAGGCATTGAGTACTTGTTCTGAGGTTTTTTTATGTTATTTTATATTTGGTTCTGAAAAATATAGTGTGGGTGAAACAGGGAAACAAACTCAAATGGCTANATCTATAGAAAGTCTTGGGAGGATCATGTGTGACATGCTGACAAGGTGATACAACTACTACAGAAGCAACAAATATATTCAAAGGTGTCAAAGTATACCCTAACAAGTTCAATGTCGTGATGGGTTGGTTGATTCCCAAAACATCAAAGAATCTTAGAGAATTTTTGGGTTTGATAGGTTACTACTGCAAGTTTGTTCAGAACTATGGAATAATAGAATCACCTTTAATGACATTAAATAAGAAGGATTCCTTTTCATGGACTCCAGAGGCAACTCAATATTTTGAACAACTTAAAGAGGCGATGTGCAAAGATCCTGTCTTGACCACACCAAACTTCACAAAAACCTTTATTCTGGAATGTGATGCCTCGATAACTGACATTGGTGTTGTCCTAATGCAAGAAGGAAGGCCCCTTTATTTTGAAATTCATCCACTCAAGGGAAAGGACTTACACAAACTCATTTATGAGAAGGAAATGATGGATATACTATATGCATTGAAGAAATGGCACCCTTAGCTAATAGGTAGGAAATTCAAGGTAAAAATAGATCACGATAGTCTTAAATACTTCTTGGAACAAATACTATCTTCAGAAGAACCACAAAAATGGGTGACCAAGATGTTGGGTTATGATTTTGAAATCATCTATAAAAATTGAAGCAAAATGTTGTGGAAGATGCACTCTCAATAAGGATGAATATGTTGAGGGATTTCTTTCTATTATATCAATCATCCAACCCGATTGGATAATAGAAGTGAGGGATGAAAGGAAGAATTATGAAAACGTGTGGACTCTCATTCAAAGGTTTCAACAGGATTCCAGTGCATCAGATACATTTACATGGAAAAATGATTCACTATGGTACACATATCGTTTATATTTATTTAAGAAATTCCAACTCAAACAAAGGGTGCTATTAGAATTGCACACCTCTCTGGTCAGAGGGCACTCAGGATTTTTGAAATCCTACCATGGGGTCAAGAAGGAATTTTTTTGGGATGGCCTTAAAACTTATGTTCAAAGGTTTGTGGAAAATATTTTGGTTTGCCAACAAAATAAGGTCAAAACAATTAAGACCCCAAGTATCTTACAACCATTAACCATCCCAAGTCAGCGTTGGTAAGAGGTTTCCATGGATTGCATCACAGGGTTACCGAAGTCTGAAGGAAAGAGTTTCATCATGGTGATTGTTGATATGATGACCAAGTATGCACATTTTTGTGCACTCTCTCATCCTTTCAAAGCTAGTATAGTTTCCACTGCATTCATGGAGACATTTCAAAAGATACATGGAAGCCCAAAGATTACTGTAAGTGATAGAGATCCCATTATCACTGGACATTTTTGGAAAGAATTATTTTCTTGGTTGTGTACTCAATTGTCTCATAGCTCATCTTATAATCCTCAATATAATGGAAAAACCAAGATAGTGAACAAATGTCTGGAAGGATACCTTCGTTTCTTTGTCTCTGATAAACAAACATAATGGTTCAAATGGTTATCCTTGGAAGAATGGTGATATAACACTTCCTTTCATACTACAGAAAAAATGACACCATTTATGGAACTCTATGGATACCACCCACCTTCCATCACTTATTCTCTAAAAGAAAAATCTAAGGTTCAAGTAGTGGAAGATCACATCGAGCATCAACAAAAATTTCTCCAACTCTTAAAGGACAACTTGACCATGGAACATAATTGCATGAAACAACATGCAGATCAACATCATAGTGAAAGAAATTTTGAATTAGGGGATTGGATATTTTTAAGACTACAACCATACAAACATATATCCCTCAAGAAAGATTATAAGGATAATAAATTATCACCAAAGTAATATGGCCCTTATAAGGTGTTGCAAAAGATTGGTACTATGGCACACAAATTGGCATTTCCTACATGTTCGTGAGTACACCCAGTTTTCCATGTTTCATTCTTAAAGAAGGTTATAGGTGACAATATCCCAGTTCAAACTATATTTACAGAACTTGACGACGAAGGAAAAATCATATTGGAGCCTAAAGCTATCACTCACACAAGAATTCACCAATTGGGGAATAGATCCATTTCAGAGTATCTGATTAAGCAGAGGAAACTACCTACTGAAAATTCCATTTTGGAAGATGAGTGTTTTATACAGAACCATCCATAATTAATCAAGCGTTGTGGGAAATACTTGTCTAAAGCTGAGGGGCATGTTAAGCCCTAAATAGTAGTACAATACCCTTTAATTGGGGCATATTACATTGGTAATATTATTTTATTTATGTCATCTTGGGTCCATTAGTTGTAATTGTACCTCCTAGTCTCCTATATATACCAAGGACACATTTTCATTTAGAATTATATTGTATTTGTAAATTTATGTAGTGTTTAAGGAGGTCACCCCCTCGAAGAGGCTTATTATATGAAATTCTCTCTTTTTCAAGGCATTGAGTACTTGTTCTGAGGTTTTTTTATGTTATTTTATATTTGGTTCTGAAAAATATAGTGTGGGTGAAACAGGGAAACAAACTCAAATGGCTACTGCAAGTATGGAGCCTCAAGTTTTTTTCCTTGGAGGGAGCATATTATCTTGGTGTTGGAGGAGAATGGGCTGCTAGAAATTGTAGAAGGAAAACTAACAACCCCTATTGATCCAATATAGATAGATGCCCATACGAAGAAGGATGTCAAGGCCAAGAGGATACTTGTGGATGGTGTTAGCGTCAGAAGTCACTCCTGGATTGCCGTAGGAGTAGAGCCCGACACCCATCAGTTTATGTCACGATTTGTTTATAAAAAGGGGTGATCGAATGGAATTTAACTCAAAACAATATTGTTCTAACTCCGAAACTAGGCTAGGCATGCATGGGCAAGTGAGGTCTTAGATAAAATTCAGACAGTGAGTTGTAGTAACGGTGAATAGGGGGAAGACTTGTATAAGAGAAATGCAAAGGTCTGTTGTAAACATCAGGTTTCTAACAGACTGTAGGAGAAAACATCTAAATGCAATATCTTCTTACATTCAAGTGCAAAAAAACGGAGAATACAACAATGCCACAATAAATCCTTTATCGTAACATAATTTCAATAATTCATGTGAATTAGTCAATCATGAACTCCCTCGGTATGAGATGAAAATTAGATGGGGTAAGAAAATTGTCTGTCATTAAACAAGAAATCTTACATACAGATGCATAACCAGAGAACTAGAGTGTCTGTTAAAACTTTACAATCGGGAGCTTCGCTCTACCATCGATCCCTCGAAAAATATCAAAACTAAGTATATATACTCCTAAACATTTTCCCAACAGAGGCCTCCTAGACTTTCGGGATGAGGCATCTCTTCAATCAAATCTGGCCTGCACTCCTCTGTCATACGCCACCTTAATTCTGCATGCATCAAGCCAGGGGGTAGCTGAGCCCTTAAATGTTGAATTAGCATGCACAGGCCTCCCTAGTGAGTCGAGGACTCGGAATGGATTCTGTGGAAATAATCAATACAAGGGACCATCTCGGGAAGACTTCCCGCCGGGACATCCATACCTTGCAATTAACGAGTGAGGTGAGGTTTCAACCACCCTCTCTCTTCTTCATTTACTTCGAGTAGGTATCAGGGTTGAGATCAAGTTGAACTGGAACCTGGAGAACACGGTGATCCCTTCTGCAACTATACCTGGTACTTCGGCCCTTTGCGCAACTCTTTCTATTGCCTACAAGCGACTACGGGTTGTGACCTTGTGCCTATCTTCAAAGGTTATTTAGGCGTTTTGGGGTTTGTGGATAGGAAGGAGCAGAT
The DNA here is from genome assembly GCA_000966675.3 of Picea glauca. NCBI lineage: Eukaryota > Viridiplantae > Streptophyta > Pinopsida > Pinales > Pinaceae > Picea > Picea glauca. The sequence continues at coordinate 16,140 of JZKD02S0383161.1, forward strand.
CCTTTCTCTTCGAAGTTGCGATGGGAGAAATTCCGAGAGGGCCTAATGGGTGCCACGCGCCCCTCTCTGCTCTGACGGTCCTGAACTAATTCGGTAATAATGTGGGCCCGAGTCTGGGACATCTTCGATGCTTCACGTCTCGGGGATATGAAAGATCTGCTCCTTTCGCTTCAAAGTCACGATGGGCGAAAAGGAAGAGAGCCTAATTGTGCACCATGTGTCCCTCCAGGATGAACGAATAAGATCGCTCTCGGCTCTTCGGGACCCATCTTGCCAAATTATAAACCTTAACGTCCCTCCTCCAGGCCTGCTCCTTTGTGACCAGGCGCCAAAAGCATGGGCCTGACTCTGGGTGCTTTCAACACTTCGAGGTTCGAGGTTCCAAGATGTGAGATGACGAGGGAATTTTACCCTTCTAACTCCTGAATGCCAATATGTTGACGTGACTATATCTTGCGCCATGCATCACTGGATCGGACGACCCAGATTTGTCTTGAAATATAGGTGCTTTCTCTGACGCTATACCTCGGGTAACTTGGTAGCCCCAAGATCTCGATGACCATTGATCATCTTTATAGATGGGTCTCGGCCACTCGACAACAAAACTTTGCCCACTCGCTTGACTTGTAACCTGAAAAGAGATTCTTCTGTGCTGCGCTTGGGCGCTTTCTCGTGCAACCTACAGACCTGGGTACTTTTGTGCCCAAGACAAAAAATGTTGCTAACATTAGGCTCCATGGGGGATAGAGTCATCCCCTTGATGCTCTAAGAACTCATTTGCAGCTTCAGTGCCTTGCTATTGGGCTATGGAGTTATTTACTAAGATGAAAATAATAAAAAGGAAAATGAAAAAAGAACCAAAAGGGAAATATTTACAAACAAAGGAGCCGTCCAAGGCTCAAACAAAACATTTCTTCAGAAAATGCCCATTTACTGGGCTGTTGAAAACCTCTTCACCTTCTAAATCTTGCAACCTGTATGTGTTGTTTGAGAAAACCTCGGAGATTTTGAAAGGCCCAATTCATAAGGCATCAAACTTGTCGTGTTTTCCCTTATCTTGCATGGGTGCATCCCACTTAAGCACCAAATCCCCGATCTCAAACTCTTTCTTCTTGGATTTCCTGTGAAAAGCCAGTTTGACCTTCTGCTGGTGGTCCTGTTATCGCTCAGTTTGTAGTTTAGGTCAAGTAGCTGAAAGGTAAGGGTCAAACTGGCGTAACAGGAGCTTCCCCACCCACTGTCACCTCGATGGGGGGCTCTTTCTATTTAGGGTGGCTAAGCACAAGGGAGACGTTCCTAGCAATCTGGGGTTTTGAAAGGAAAAGGGTTAAAGGCTTAAGGTAAGTTTTCCCTCCACAGATTACCACCAAGAAGATAGTCAAAAGAAGAAAAACCACAGGAAGGGTACCTTCGTGCGAGACAAGGCAACAATGAAACTAATTCATGCAGTAGTGGTTAGTACTTCATAAACCAATGACTATCTATATTTCAATGTATATGAACATATATAATAGTAAATATTGATGAAGTCAATGTTTGCAATAATGGCAATATAAAGTCACTTGTCAACAAATACCAGAATGATATAGCATCAATGAAATGATCAATCCTTGAATTAACTCAAATGAATTAAATATCATTTAATGTTCACACACTATAAGTTGCTACGTCACTATGCTAGGGATGATGTCAGTTTTTCCTTTAGGGTTAGTATAATAGACAAAGAGGTCAACGTTTTGCAATTTTAGCCAATAGAAAACATCAATACATCAATGTCTATCAATGGATGACCAAGCCACAGTATTATTTATCAACTAAAAGCTCAAATAAGGCATGACATCATCACTTTCTGTTAGGTTAGTAGACGTTAGGGTTAGTTAGGGTTTCAAATTTTGAGAGTTTTGAAAGATTGTTTTAGCACAACAAGCTCAACGTTGGAGAGAAAAACCAACGCCTTAGGGTATTATGGAGTCAAAAGCAAGGGAAAGATCTATGGAGGATCAAAACCTAAAGACTAGAGAGTTAGGTTCTATGGTGCTGCAATGGCAGGGCCCTAGAATCAAAACCCTAAGGGGAGGAGGCTCATTCCAGTGTTGCTTAAGTAAGGCCTCATGCTCCTCCCTCTTTCTTTAAATATTCTTGGCAAAACGGCTAGCTTCAAAACACAAATATAAGGGTGAAAAGTGTTGCAATATCAAGGCCCTTCAAACCCTAAAAGTCAAAACCCTAGGTGTAGAATCAACTAGGCCTAGGACGTCTCCTTCTTTCAACTTATGTTTGAATGCTAACTCAGAAAAAGGATGATTAGTGTAGCAAC
>JZKD02S0383172.1:0-18456 GCA_000966675.3 Picea glauca
TTGTTGTAGATTGTTTTCTTAATAATATTCATTGAAGACAGAGACAACAGCAGCGGTGGTTTTCTCCCGATTTGGGTTTCCACCTTAAATCCTGGTGTTCATGTGTGCTACTCATTTGTGTTATTTTATTTTGTTGATTTACTGTTTAAAAGACATCTGATGAATGAATAAATCCATAATAAGATCTTTGGATGCACTACTGTTTTCATACGAATATACAACAACTGATCTCTATAAAGTAGACTAAGATTTTTCAGTAAAAGAAAAGTTAAAAATTGATTGATAGCTCAAATACTGATTCACCCCCCCCTCTCAGTATTTTCCAACATAAGTAAAGTGATAAAATGGAATGAACTTCATGATTAAGCCTAGTTTATTGAAAAATCAACAATAATCCTCAATGGATCATATTATTTAGGATTCCTCCTAATCCTTGCTTCATGCATGAATGCATGCTCTTCTTTTGGAATTATATAATTGGATCCCTCCATCTAAGAGAGTCCACGCTTCCATTTGCATCCTTATTTCCTTCTGCAAAGTGTCACAAGTATTTTTATAATTTCCTCTTGATTGTTGACTTCTTTCTATTTTTACTTCTTCTATGTTTCTTCAAGTTTGATTCTAATTTCGGCTTATCTTGCAGTTGTTACTTATGTTAATAGCTTCCACAAGAATTGATATCAAGGATTGTCAATGTACTTCATATTTTCATGTGTATTGCTCAACTTGTAGTTATTGTGATAGCAATCCTTATCTTGTTATTCTTCCATATGTATTGTTTCTCTTTGAACATATTATATTCTAAGAATTAGATATGCAAGATATGTACAAAAATTATGTAAACATGGTATGTACAAGAATTATGAAGAATATCGTTACCTTATATTTAGAAGAAGAAGTATGTTTTATTGTGCTTGGCCTTCTTTGAGGCTTCCCTTTCTTCGACAACTGATGCTTTATGTGTTTCCTTCCTTTTCTTTAACTTGGGACAATAATTCTTGTAGTGACCATATTTTCGACAGTTGAAGCATTGCATTTTTGACATATCTTTCTTTTGATTTGGTTTCTTCCTTGAGCCAAACTTATTTTTATTCCTGAAATTATTGAACCTTGCTTTGAAGGCTTGATAATCGTATTTCTTTTGGGGTTTCTCTTTTTCACTAATCCTTGATTCTTCAAATGTGGGATACTCCTTCCTTGTGTTCATGCTTGCGGAAAATGCATCCAATGTCTTGGGAAGACCATTGAGTGTTATATTTACCAGTTCCTTTTCTGAAATGATTTCTTCAATATCTTATATTTGATCTATTAACTGATATATTCTCACAAATGTATGATGTTATGCTTTCATCATCATTCATTTTCATGTCACGAAGATCATTTTTCAGACTCATTACTTGCCCAATGTTTATGACTGAGAACAGGTTTGTTAGGGAATCATACATATTATTGGATGAGTCAAGATGGGAGATGTAGGGTATCAAGTGGTCATTTATAGAGTCCACTATGATACTCATGGAATTGATGTCATTTTCTTTGAACTTCTCCATAACTGCAATGTTCTGAGGTTCCTTCTCTTTTCCTTCTTCAAACTGTGGTTCCACGACTTTTCCTTTCATGATATACAACACTTTATTCTTTTCAAGGATGAGGTCAATCCTTTTGTTCCACACTCGGAATTTAGAATCCCCTTCTAACTTGTTTTCTAACTTCATAGAGTAAGTCATAACTACTTTGACTTGGTCAACCTTTGACTTTGACCAAAAACTCAAACTTGACGTCTTAGCTTGTTGAGAGTACTAGGAGGTGTGCTAGGATAGGGAACACTAGGATATCCACAAATTAGGTCAATCTCTTCACTTAAGGTGCCTCAACAAGAGGGTTAGGGTTTCGTTTCTGCAACAAAAAATGGCTACAAATGCAACTGTAAATGAGAAAATCCTCCCAATCTATCTTCCATGGTTAGATTGTCCGAAGATAGTGTGGGCCCATAAACTATTATAAATAATATATGTGCTCTTTTAACCATAGAAAATATAGCAATATTGTCACCCAACCATATGCCAAAGCCACCCCCGAGCACCTTAACCTTGACATAGAATGATTGCAAAAACAAACCAATAACCAACCAAGGATAATGCACCAAGAAAAGATAACCAAGACTGATCATAAATTCCAACCATAACCAATATAAAGTCTGAACCTAAACTGATAATACAAATTGTAGTATATGCAACTGCAACTACTCCCTAGACTTGCGCACTTACCCAGTTTCTGCAGTGCACACTTCTTCACTGCTGAAATTTCGAGCTGTGTGTTAAATGAGATCTGACTACCTGTATTTTTATTGTTTTTCCTAAGCTGTCTAGGCTGACTTCTCATTCTGGAGGCAAAATACTTAATATTAAATATTTCCTTGAGCCGACTTGTCTTCAAGGGTTATGTTCAATGCTTTTAGGGTTTCTTCTTGCTTCTCGAAATATTCTATTCTCATTAGGGTTACTTGTGGAGGTAAATACCTCCTGCAACTACCATAATATCAACACGATAAACCCTTGACCTCACGGGTTTCCTTGTGTAGAGGTATCAACCTCAATAAATAGTAAAAACAAACCCTTTCCCTCATGGTTGGTTTCCTTGCGCAAAGGTCTGGTCTCAGTCTTGATAAACATGAGTAAAGGGTTGTTTTTATTTTTATGGGAATGGGAATTGTGTTTTATATAATATATAACATATATTATATATGTAATATATAATATATATTATATAATATATGTAATACATAATATTATTTACATATAAAATGTTCGTGTATAATAAAATGTTAATAAATATATGAAATGTTCATATATATATATATATATATATATATATATATATATATATATATATATATATATATATGAAAATTTATTATTTTTATATATATATATATATATATATATATATATATATATATATGCATTGATGTTCATGAAATGAATCATTGTTATAAACACTAGCGCTTCCACATATTCCATCCTTATATTATTTGTATTTTGATATCTAATCTATAATAACCATGGAGTACAAAAAAACTAATTTTGAAAGTAAGATATCCCTAGAAACATGTCATGGAAAAGTGTAAGTTACAAGAACACACTAGGTTATGCTAGTTACAAACACACTAGGTTATGCACTGATAGACTTTATGAAGCACCTTGTTCATGTTTCCAATACACTAGGTTACAAAACAAGAAGTAATTCTTGGAAAACATTGGAGCACATTGTAATCACATGCAACAAACACTAGGTTATGCTAGTTACATACTAGGTTATTTAGATTTCCAACACACTAGGTTATACTAGTTACAAACACACTGGGTTATGCACCATTATAATTTATGAAGCACCTTGTTCATGTTGCCAATACATTAGGTTACAAAACACAAGTAATTCTTGGAAAAAATCGGAGAACATTGCAATCACATGCAACAAACAATATATGGTGTGTATAGAGAATATGTCATATTCATAATGAGATTGTCAATGACATAGGATGTCTAATTTGAACTTTTCTAGCTCACTCTTCCATGTCCAAGGGAATTAATAAACATGTCAAAATAAATGTGACAAAATAATCGTGATTTCCTTATTCCGTACCTACATGAAGTGTTCTAAATACGCATCAATGTTCTACATGATACCTAAGTAATAATTTTAGGTTCAACGTGCATGAGAAAATAATATAGGTAAACACTTCATAAAATTGTGGTCACATTTTTTAGGCGAGTTGTTGAAGGTGACTAGAGAGAATGTAATTAACATGGATGAGAAGAACTCATTATTTACCTTGGGATTTCATAGTGAGAGGGTTATAATCACTATTTCCAATTATCATTATCAAGGCTCCCTCCATTTTCCATTTTTTTTTCCTTTAGTCTTAGCATTATTGAATTGTACTATGGAAAACATCCATGCCCAATGTCAATCACTATGATTTGATCTACTTTATTTCCATTAAATTCTCAATGAATTGTATGCTTAGTTTCTATAGCCTAGATTTGCATAATAAGAAATGTATAAGATCTAGACCATCACTCACAACATTCACTCTTCTTTTGTTTCTATATTTAACTACTTAATTTAATATAATCTCACCTATCCTCAATGATGACGATGATATGATGGTGATCATGAAAATGGCAATGACAATGACAACGATGGAAATCATGATAGTGATGACAATGATGATGAGGAGGAGGAGGAGGATGACAATGATGATGGTGACGATTATGATGATGATGGTGATGGCGATGATGATGATGATGATGATAATGATGATGACCATGCTAATGATAATGGAAATGGAAATGAAAATGACAATGGAAATGATTATGACAATGGTGTTTGATGATGATCATGATGATGATTTATGGCGATGATGATGATGATGAGGAGGAGGAGGAGGAGGAGGATGACAATGATGATGATGATGATGATGATGATGATGATGATGATGATGATGATGATGATGACAATGGAAATGATGATGATAATGGCACACAATGATGATGATTATGATGATGATGACAACGGCGACGATGATGATTTATGGCGATGATGATGAAGAAGATGAAGATGATGGTGATTTATGGTGATGATAATGGAGATGATGATGATGCCAATGATTACGATGGTGATGAAAATGATGATGACAATGATGAGGAGGAGGAGGATGACAGTGATGAGGAGGAGGATGATGACAATGATGATGATGAAGATGATGTGACCATGTTGTTGATGATGATGATGAAGATGATGTGACCATGTTGTTGATGATGATGATGACATTGGAAATGATGATGATGATGTGTGTGATAATAATGATGATGATGATGATTTATGGCGATGACAATGGCAATGTGTTGATTGCCAGAATTGACCATGATCAACATTAGGGAAATCACTCGATCAGGGCCCCAATTAGACCCTTATCTGTTTGGGATGGTGATTTTGGTTGTTTATAATGGGTCCAGTTACCTGTTTAAAAGGTTTATCTCTAGTAAATTGAGACTTAACTTGAATCTTTGCTAAATCCTACTTGAAGGAAATAAAATAATTAATCTATCTATATTTTAAGTCTAAACTATCCTAACAGGGACATATAAGTAGTTCTTGATGTCCAAACTAGGAGCAAGAGAATAATAGAAAGTTAAGCATGAGATAAATATAATCCATTAAGTTATAGAAATAGTTCATATAACCTAATAACGATTAAAACAAATACACACCAATTTAACTTAGTAAATAGTTACTAAGGAAAGATTAGATATGTATACTCACACTTAATATGCAGGATTAAAAGATATTGAACATGAGATAATAAAGTTGTCTAACTAAGGAAACAATTCACATAGATAGACAACGATTAAAGAAAATGTATATTTGTAATGAATCTAGTAAACAATTACTAAGAAACTATAGACACACATACTCATATCCAAAGGCTAATTGAAAAATTCAAACTAATCACGAATGACAACTTATCAATGATTTTAAATAAACATGAATTCGTATAACTGACAACAATGCACAATATAAGAACTCATACTCATCGATAATGGAATTTATCAAATGGAATGTCTTTTCTTGAACTCAAAACATGATAATAGTATCAAATATTCAATACAATCAAAATACTTGAGAGTCTTCTATCAATTTACAAAACTTGACAATAGTGCACCAGTTCTATAATTGATTTCAAACTCAAAATACAAAATATTTCAGGAAAGAGATTTTGATAGCACACGTTCTTCTTGCCTAAGAACAACCTTTTTCCATGTATTCTTTCATCCTCCAACCCCCTTAGTTCTCTTTGAAGCTAATTCTCCTTTTATATCCTCTTTGAGTTTGTTTGTATTTATGATTTTATGCGTTCAAATCCTCTTCTCGTCCACTTTTAAAGCCTGCAATCCAAAACTCAGACTATTATTAAAACCAAATATTATAAAACTAAATCTAATAATATTAGAAACTAAATCTAAAATTAAATTAAATCATATCAAAATCTAATTATACTAAAACTAAAATAAAAAGAAAATAAAACTAAACTAAACTAAAATCAAACTAACTAGTACTAAAACTAGGTTAAATTGATGTTAAAACCAAATATCATTTAAAATAATGGATATAGAATCTATGATTATGTATCTATTCTGAATAAACTTAATTACAACTAAAGTGAAAGTCTAAAAGTAAATAAAATTCAAAATCAATAAAACTAAACTAAAATGTAATAAAATAATTCAACCTAACTACAAACTAAAAGTAAACTAAATAAATTCAAGAGAAGTAAAAAATAAATAAATTGACGTGAATTTATGGTCAAACACTCTGTTGACATAATAAATAAATAAATTGAGGTAATAAATAAATAAACTGACTTGTAACTTTCATATATAACCAGCGATGTCATTCTCAAAGCGCCACTGAACAAGGTATGTCTGTGGCATGATTGCACGTTTTACTGCTGCAAGGTATCTCTTAAAACTATATTTCCTGCGGTCTGATAGAAATAAATTTTCTACCTTTACATAGTTGGAAGGAGGTAGAAACTTATATGGTGATAATACCTCAGTTCTGTGGCAATTTTCTACAGGAAACTTGTGGTAGTTTAGGGTTTCTTTATGTTCGAATATCTTGAGTTATCTTATGTGGTAGATTCTTCTCCTTTTTTTTGCAACGATTTCAACACGCTAATTCATGATTGGTTCATTCTCATTTACTTGTAATTCCATAAACCCATGGCATATTGTTGATTGTGATTTTCTTTTAATATTATCGATATTTAATTGCTTGGTAGTTTGGTGAAGCCCTAGATCCAAGCAAATTTTCCTCCTTCATGTGTTGGTTTGATGATTTATTTTTGTAATGTTGAGTTGGTGGAACTGATTCTATGATTTGGATGTCATTAATAAGATCAACAGTATGGTCATGGAACCCACAGTTGATTGAGGAATAAAGACATGAAGGTTAGTGTATTTGCAATACTATCATAGATAAATAGTACGCTTCATGTTGTTTTTGGTGATAGGTGGTACATCATGTGGTTCCTTACGGTTGAAGAGATATGGGTTTGTAAAGATTGGAGGACCCTCAAGAATAATCTAGAAACCTCTAGAAGGTCAAAAAGAAGTCGATTACTCTAAAAGCCTCTAGAAAGTCTTCAAGAAGTTTGCTAGTCAAAGTGGTTGCAACAAGAAGTTTATTATGGGTAAAGTAGATGTAACAAAGAAATTATGAGTTTACTAATTATGGATAAAGTAGTTGCAACAAGAATGTGGGTTAGACCTAAAAGAATGAAATGTTGATTATTACAACTTCATGAGACATCCTCTAGGACACGTTCTCCTCTGAGACTAAGTGAGACGACCTATGAGAGAGCCCATGAGTTGGGTGTGCCCATGCAATGGGTGTGTCGTTCCTCTTTAAGACTGAGATGGGACGTTGTGTGCCCCTATGTGCGGTGAGGATGCCCATGAGATGGGTGTATCAATGTGTATGCCTCTGTGTGGGGTGAGGATGCCCATAAGATGGGTTTGTTGTTTGAGATGAAACAATGTGTACCCCTATGAGAGGTGAAGGTGCCCATGTGATGGGTGTATCGTTCTCCTCTGTGCAAAGAGTTGAGATGATGTGGTACTCCAGATGATTCTCCTGTGTGACTCAATGAGATAGTGATCTATTGAGTAGGATGCCCCTGTGGCTGAGCACAGGAGGACGTGGCCCTAGTGGTTGAGCACTAGTGGGTGGGTGATATCCCTTGCTATATTGTTAGAGAGTGATATTTACCTGTAACCCTAATTGTGATGTAAAGGGTATAGGTCGGCTCCACCATATGTAAAAGATAATTAATGTTTATTGTAATAATGAATTATTTTTTGAGTTATTGAGGTCGGCCCTGTTGTGCCAGTAGACACCATTTTTGGTCTGTCCATTCTAGTATAAATAAAGATAATTTCCCCATTGAAGAAACACACAACACACATAAGTCACTTGTCATTTGAAAATTTCAACAAGTACATATTCTAGGGTTGAAGTGCGCACCTCTCTTGGGCGCAAGTTTCAAGGTTGTAGAGCACCCTCTTGTGTGCATTAGGGTTTCATGGTTGGAGGATATTCTCTTGAGAATATAGCAAAGGATTGTTAGGTTTTTCTCCCTTGTTGAGAAGGGTTTTCCCAGGATATTTCTTGTGTTCTTGTGCATGGTTATTCTTCTTGTGATCTTGGTTATTGCAGCACTTGTAAATTGTGTAGTTGCATTTGTTCATGATTCAAGTAAATGCTAAAATGAAATAAACCTCATGCTTGAGCCTAGCATAGTGAAAATTAAACATGAAAATGGCTAAAATAGTTACAAGATAGCCCCTAAAGGAAGGAATTTGGGAAGTATAAATAAGAGATCAAGAGACTCCCATTTACACCTATTGAAAAAATTGAATATCTATGTTGCAAAGTGTTATGGGAAGGTACTATTGACAAATCTGAAGCAGTGAGTTCGAGGCAGCAAAATTCAGTGAAGAGAGAAGTTGGATGAGACAAAGGGATGAAGTTGAGCTTACTATTATAGGATTTTCTTGAGGCTATCTGTGATTTTTAGTGAAGGAAGAGAGTGGACATCTGTGAGTTGTAGTGAAGGAAGAGCACATACATCCACGAGTTGTAGTGAAGGAAGAGTGTGGACATCTGTGAGTTGCAGTGAAGGAAAACGTGGACTCTTAGAGAAGAAAATAAATCCATGGGTTGCAGAGGCATTATGGCACAAACATTCATGAGTCATAGTGAGACAACTAATGAAAATCCACAGGTTTACAAAGCACATGGCACAAATTTGTTGAGAAAACTAAAGATTTGAAGATCAATCGATCAGGTTAGCTACAACTTGAGAGGTATGATTTACTGTGTATGTTAGTGTCTATATTTTGTAGAATTCCACCAAAAAAATGTCTTATTAGTTAAGGAGTATTTGATTTGGAAGACATTCTTGTGGATCTTGGAATGAGGGTTTGTGACAGGTTGTGGCAGTGACAGTGACAGGTATAACAACAATGAGAGGTTGTGGCAGTGACAGTGACAGATCAGTGACAGTTTGATTGATTCGGTGGTAGTGATAGGTTTTCTACATTTATATTTCTAGGTGGTTGGATGGGGCAAGGAAAGGTGGTTGTAGCCTCCTTTCGATCGATGTCAGAGAATTGGGGAGTTGGAGTTTCCTTTAGGTTGTATCCTAAAAACTAGGAGGTTGGAGCCTCCTTCCAGTTGTAGATGGAAAATAAGGAAGTTGGTGCTTCCTATGAATGTATTTCTTCTGACATATAAGAAAATCATTCCATGGTTTTCTCCTGCATTGAGTTTCCATGTAAAATTCTGGTGTACTGTGTACTTATATGGTTGCTCATTGTTTATTGTTTATGTATATTTCTCATAATGTTTTCAATGCTATTGATGAACTGCTTATAAAGTTAAACAATACATATTTTGGTTAAAAGTAATAAAAGTTATCATACTGATTCACCCCCCCCCCTCTCAGTATTCCAACAATTGGTATCGGAGCAGGTCCTTCAAGAAGTAGTATAACCACTGAAAGGAGATCATGGATTACTCTAAAGTTGGGGTACCACAATTTGATGGCCAGTACTATGCCTTCTAGAGAATAAGGATGAAAACTTATGTGTAGGCACATAGATTTGATGTATGGAGAGCAGTAGTAGATGGATACAAAGCACCAACAACTCCCCTGACAGACAATGATGGAAATGATATTGAAGAAAATGAATCAAGGGATAGAAATGCTATTCTGAATGGTTTGAATAAATCAATACATGTCAAGGTCATGCACTGTGAATCCGCAAAAGAAATTTGGGACAAACTTCAAAACATATACGAAGGAGACGCCAAAGTCAAGAGAGCTAAACTTCAAACTCTTAGAGCCAAGTTCGAGCAATTGAAGATGAAAGAAGATGAATACATTGCAAATTAGTTTCTATGAGTCAATGAAGTAGTGAATGGTATCAAAGGATTGGGAGATGAGATGGAAGAACATGTTGTTGTTCAAAAGGTATTAATATCTCTACCAATGAGATTTGATTTGAAGATTTCATCTCTAGAAGAAAGGGTGGATATAGATACATTGAATATGGACGAGTTACATGGGATACTCACAACTTATGAGATGAGGATAGAGAAAGATAACCAAACCATGAAGGAAGAAACATTCAAGGAATACAAGTAGACAAATAAGAAGAACAAGCAAAACCCAAAGTCAGATTGTAGTTGTAGCGATGATTCAGAAGAAGATGAAGAAATGGAAAACTTCATCAAGAAGTTTAAAAGAGAAACCAACAAACACAAAGGTATGATTCCATTGAAATGTTTTAATTGTGTTGACATTGGTCATTTTTCTTCTAAATGTCCTTATAAGAATAAGTAAAGTGATGAAGAAGAAGATCCTAAAAAGAAAAAGAAAAATCAAAATGGTAGAAGAAACAACAAAAAAATCTTCAAGAAAAGTCTTTACACCTAGGAAGACAATTCATCATCAGATAAGGACGAAGACAGTGATAGTGATACAAAAAGAGTACTCTTCATGAAAGTAGAATATTATGAAGAGGATTCTGAAGAAGAATGAGAAGTCGATCTCAGAGCATAATTAAACAGTGCACTAGAAGAGATAAGGATTGAAAGAAAGAAAATCAAGTCACTCAAATAAGAACTAAAAGAGAAGGAAGGATCTCAGAATTGCAACTCTAAATAAGTTGAGCAGATGATCACGAAGTTAAAAATCCAAGTAGAAGAATGAAAAAGAATTAAAGAAGCACTCAAAGGTCGGTTAGATGAATAGGACAAAATGATCAAAGGCTTGGATGCAGAAATAGTCACTCTAAGAAAAGATCTTCAGAAGAAGGACATGTAGCAGAACAACACCAAATTATTGGATGAGATCATTAGTAGTCAAAGGCCATACCATGAAAAATCTAGGCTAGGATATAACCAGATAGAGAAAGGTTCAAGATCCAAGACAACTGAACAAATAAGTTATGCAGAAATAGTCAAATGATCTCCTAAGAAGGAATAAGGAAAGAGGAACCAAGAAGAATACTACAGAGACATTGCACCACCCAGAAAATTCATAATTCATAATCAACATTAACCAACAATAGAGATAAAATCAGAAGAAGAGGGATTCAAAAGAACAACACCATTCCAAAGATATTCCACCCCTAGGTATCAAACTGTTTTTCTTGGTTTATGTTATTCATGTAATAATTTTGGACATAAAGCTATGCATTGTAGAGTCAATATCAAGAACATAAACAACTATGAAGGATACAAAAGAAATGGTTATCCAAGAAGGTCTCATGAAGCATAGAGTAGAAGCTACAATAGATTTGAATCCTTGAGCACTAAAGTAGAATGCTACAAGTGAAACAACTTTGGACACATGGCCAAATATTGTAGATTGACTATTCCTCCTAGAGAATCACAACATAATATCAACAGTCAAAGATATGAACCACAAAGGATATGGATAAATAAGTAGGATCAATTCAACATTGAAGAATGCACGCTCACTTTGTAAGCTCAACACAAGAAACTTGGATAGTATGTTGACAGTGGTTGCTCAAAGCATATGAAAAGTGATAAGGATAGGTTTTTAAAATTAAAGAAGGAAAGAGATGGATTAGTTTCATTTGGGAATGAAAAATCAACCAAAATTATAGGAAGAGGCACAATCAAGCTTGGAAACAAGGATGCCAAGGCAGAAAATGTTCTTCTAGTTGAAGACATGAAACAAAATATTCTAAGTGTAATTTAGATGTGCGATCAAGGACACAGACTTATGTTTGACTCATAGAAATTTGATTTAAGGAAAACGGATCAGGAAAGTTGGTATCTACAGCTGTAAGAACTCCAAGCAACATATATGTACTAAATGAAATTGGAAAGGAAAGATGTTTCCTAGGATAGGATGATGAAAGTTGGCTCTAGCACAAAAGAATGGGTCACATAAAATTTTATAATCTCGTTAAAATCAGCTGAAAGGAAGCAGTAAGAGAAATTCCTGAGATATTGAATCTAGGAGATACTATATGCAAGCATTGTCTATAGGGAAAACAAACCAGGACCAAGTTCAAATCTAAGGAGTACTCCACAACAAAACCACTAGAGATTGTACATACAAATCTATGTGGACAAACAAGAACACAGGGATTTAATGAAGAACAATACTTTATGCTACTGGTTTATGACTACACAAGGATGATTGTAGTTTGTTTTCTCAGGAAGAAATTAGAGGCATTTGAACACTTCAAGATATACAAGGAAATGATTGAAACTGAAATTGAATAAAAATCAAGTGTTTTGAGATCAGACAATGGAGGAGAGTTTACATCAAAGGAATTTGTAGATTTCTATAGTGAACATGGGATAAAGAGATAGTTATCAACAACCAGGACACCTTAGAAAAATGGAGTTGCCGAAAGGAAGAACAAAATAGTACAGGAAATGGCCTCTAGAAAGTCTTCAAGAAGTTTGCTAGTCAAAGTGGTTGCAACAAGAAGTTAATTATGGGTAAATTAGTTGTAACAAATAAATTATGAGTTTACTAATTGTGGGTAAAGTAGCTGCAACAAGAATGTGGGTTAGCCATAAAAGAAGGAAAATGGATAAAACAATTACAAGATAACCCCTAAAAGAAGGCATTTGGGAAGTTTAAATAAGATATCAAGAGACTCCCATTTACACCTATTGAGCACATTGAATATATATGTTCTAAAGTGTTATGGATAAGTACTATTGACAGATCTGAAGAAGTGAGTCCAAGGTAGAGAAATTCAATGTAGAGAGAAGTTGTAGGAGCCAAAGGGACAAAGTTGAGCTTACTGTTATAGGTTTTTCCTGAGGATATCTGCAAGTTGCAGTGAAGGAAGAGCGCGGAAATTTGTGAGTTGCAGTGAAGGAAGAGCACGAACATCCACGAGTTGTAGTGAAGGAAAATGTGAAATCTCATAGAAGCAAAGAAATCTACAGGTTTCATAGGTATTAGGGTACATACATCCACAAGACACAGTGGGACAAAGCATGCACATCCATGGGTTTACAAAGCACAGGGCATAGATCTATTGAGAAAACCAAATCTTTGAATATCAATTCATCATGTCAACTACAAGTTGAGAGGTATGGTCTATTGTGTATGTTAGTTTCTATATTCTACAGAAGTCCAACACACAAATGTATTAGTAGTTAATGAGTATTTTATTTGGAAGACATTCTTGTGGATCTTGGAATGATGATTTGTGACATAAGGGTCTTAGTGGAGTTGATGAGGTATAGAAGAAGTGACAGGTTGTGGAAGTGATAGTGACAAATCAGTAAGAGGTTTATTGATTCAGTGGTAGTGATAGGTTGTCTACATTTATATTTCTGGGTGGTTGGATGGGGAAAGGAAAGGGGGTTGTAGCCTCCTTTTGATTGGTGTCGGAGAATTGGGGAGTTGAAGCTTCCTTCAGGTTGGAGCCTCCTTCTAGTTGTAGCTAGAAAATAAGGAAATTGGTGCTTCCTATGAATATATTTTTTCTATGTATAAGAAAATAATTTTGTGGTTTTCTCCCGCATTAGATTTCCACATAAAATTTCGATGTACTGTGTAATTATGTGGTTTCTCATTGTTTATTGTTTATGTATATTTCTCATAATGTTTTGAATGCTATTATTAAATTTTTCATAAAATTAAACAATATATAGTGTGATCAAAAGTAATAAAATTTCTCATACTGATTCACCCCTCTCAATATTTCAACAACTACGTTCATGATTAACAAAATCATAACAAACTCTGAGGTCGAAATCATGTGCCATCATATCTGCCATCTTATGCGTATTACCGTTGATCTGATTTTATCCATCAATTTTAGGCTTGAATCTGTACATCATGAGCTTAGAATGAATTGCATTGATTTTGTTTTATGATGTCATACAACATCACCTAAATCAATACTTTGACATGTCAAATTTGTTTAAGAGATCTTTGCTCGCTAAAAATTTAAGGTAACCACCAGTTCGAGTGAAGCTCATCGATCCTTGATTTAATGAAAATAACAATAACACCTATACATTAAAAACAACAAAAGTCAAACACTAACATAATAATATTTACATAACTATTCACACATTCACCGCATTATACTAAAATATTACCATGCGTCTTCTTTTATGATTTTGTTTTCTTGGAAATTTAAATACATTAAACTTTTGTTCATTTGTTAAATTTTTTTTCCAAATTAAAGTATTTTTTTATTTCTTTTGATTTTATATAATATGTTTATTAATATAAGAAAGAAAATCATTCCAAACATGATATGACCAAGGGATTACTAAGTGAGTTTACAAAAAGATTAAATTTGAGAAATAATGTTTGTAAATATTTCCATTAAAAATGTTTTTATTGTGAATATTGAGCGAGAAGAACATATCATCATGCTATCATGAATCAAAATATCTTTACGAAATGTAAAATGACGTAGCAAGGAGAACTATTAAATCATCCCTTCAAATCAAATCAAATACAAATGAAGACAACACAAAAATATAATGAGGGTTCCTTCATTTTTTATCAAAATAAAGGGGGGCTATTGTTTGCCATAGCAATTGGCGAGATACTGGGAGAACCAATAATCTTTGCTCATGAAAAAATAAGAGAAAAAAAAAATAGATCACAGAAAGAAGAAAATCCATCAATTTGGAATATCAACGATAACTCCCTTATGACTAATTTAAAAGATAAGAAAAATACATTCGTACTCGTACTTACTCATTTGGTCTTTGCAGAGGGTAAAGGGATTAAATTAATTTTGGTTAAATATAAATGGGAGAATAAGTTATTGATTTGACTATTAAGAAAAGTTTACTTACCATGAGTAAGCACAGTCAATTCAACTCATCTTTCTGTTACCCGACATTGCTTTGCTTCCAGCATGTGTCCATAGCTCCGATGAAGTTGCCTTGATATCTTGTATACATTGCCCTACTTCCAACAAGCGTCCATAGCCCTGACGAGTTTGTATACACTTCCCACATCTTTTGGTGCTTTCAACTTCCTATGCAATATAATTTATTAATCGCCTTTTAATAAAAATGTTTAAGATTGCAATTTGCAATGGAGAATAGGAAGCGGGGTGATATGAAAGCCATTTTGATATATTGCAACTCATGGGATAAAACTAAGTCTTTCATCTTGTGATTTGTTATTCCCATTGTTTTGATTTGAATTGTAAAAAGAGAAATTAACTTTGAAAAGGCATTGTTTCAAAGTACTTTCCTAGGTAAATTTTCTTAGAAAAAGATGAATTGATCATATAGGAAGTGTTATCACGATAAAAGAATATTAATACTAAATTTTTTATATTCAAATAATCTAATAATGATATTCTCTTTCATTAAGGGTGAATAAACAAGATATATATTGTATGCAACATGTCTCTCATTGTTATTAACAAATATAAATCAAAATCAAACACAACAAAAAAGAAAACAAACAAAAAAACGAAAGCAAGAAAAAATTAGCTAAACATAAACAATAAGTCATGCAATAATCAAGAATCTAACTAGATAGAATGTACAAAACACTTTACACTAATCTAAATAACAATGTGTTAAACAAATTTAAAAGCTCAAAAATTGAAAATTGCAACAACTTATTTAAAAGTGAAATAAGCCTTGAAAATAACAAAATCCCAATAACAAATATCATAAACCTTTCCTTTTAAATTAAGATTATGATAGATTCATTTTTCATGATAGATTGTTAATCAAACTTTTTATTGAAAAAAAATAACATAAGAGAAATGAAAAAAGCTCTAAAGATAATAAAGATAACACCTAAAATGAATGTACAATTATGCCATCGATTTCACAATAGGAGAGTCACATTAAGTTACACATCAAAAGATTAAAAAAATGAAATTAATGTGTAACCAAAGATAACGTTCTTTCCCATTTATTCTCTTTAAATATTCCTCTATAATTTGAGAAACCTAATTGTAATAAACATCTTACATCAAAGTTATTATAATGATTAACTTATAAAAGTTAAAGATAGAAATCGGAAATAACTGTTTAATAAATGAAATCATAAATAAGATGAAAAGTAACCAGGAGAGAAAGAAAGTAAAGTAAACCTCCCTGAATACATGTTGGTGATGATTTGTCTCTAGCTTGATATTGACGCATCATTTCATAACTGCATTATTTGAGAAAACTAATCTATTTGCAAAAAGAAGAAAAACTAAACAAAACAATTTCTAACCTATTGTAATCTACATTAGCAATCAACACTATGTAAAATCAAATTTCCAATGGAGCCAATCATGTTTATTTAAACATGCAAACACATGTACATCACAAATTAGAAACAAAAAATAAATTAGTACTATGCGATATGAAGAAAAAGTTAAAATTTCTAAACATGTGCAAGAAAAGAACACTAATATTTATAGGAAATATTTCATGAAAATATTTCTCTAACCAATCTTCTATCCTATCATGATATATACAATGAGTAACATAGTAATATTGGAATGAATCTACAGATGAGTGAGGGTCATGTGAAAAATTGTTGTGAATAATATCTTATGGAAGAGTCTTGACATGATTGATTTCATAGAAATGAGAATTAAACATAACCATTGTTTGAAAATGATGTATCTCTTTTTCTTGGTAAGTCTCCCTAAAATTGAAATTAAAATAACCAACTTGTGATAAATCAATAAGATCAAATGATGTGTATAAATTATCACCCTTCATTGTATTAGCCAAATTGTTGATATCATTTGATTGATTAAAATTTTCACTTAGTTGATTACGACAACAAGATTATTCACTGATCATAAAAGCAGGTGAATCAATTAAATACATTTTGTGAAAGATGTCTGTTGTAGAACTTCCTTCTTCCCATGTAGAAGATTTGATCAGGGGATCAAATTTTGCTCAAAAATTCAAAGTGCTTGGAATCGCTTCAAATCGAACGATAGCGTAGGCCTCATTGTTGTGAACCCAACGCAACTCATTTCATTTCAAACGGACGTTAGGAGCGAGAGATATTGCGATCTGTTCGAATCGTCAAACAAGCAAAAAAGGGATGTTGATTGTACAGTCCATACAGGCTGACATGACAGAGTCTGTACGCTGACGTGGTAGAGGTGATGTGGCTGACTGTTGGACGAATCATGTTTCAACACGTGGCAGTTTTTTTGGTTTGTGGTTGGGTGCCATGTGGCCCAATCATGGGCCGCCACGTGGCCCCATTATATTGGTTCAAAATTATATGGAGTCCATGGGATTCGAACCCCAGACCTCCCCACCATGCAAAGCCTTTGCAAACTCCACATTACCAATGCGCCACGACTTGTTCCTTGTTGTATATATGATTTAATATATATTAAAGTTTGGTTTATGTTGCATATGGCGGGGGGTCGGGTCGGGGCTTAGCCCCGACCAGCGGTCGTGTTGTTTCATATATATATGACCATGCCATATCGTACGTGGGAGTTTTGTATTACATATATACGGAGCACATGTTTCAAACAACCCGCGATTATATCACCCATATCATATGACCATGACTCCAATGTTACGGGCGTGAGCGTTTTGGTTTTAATGTGTGGTTTGAATGGTTGAACGACCCGCCACTTGTTTGGTTGCTATTTTCCTATGAAAACGGTTAGCCCTTTTACTTTTGCGTGAGGTCACATGGACCCATGTGCCCGAGAGCTTGGCAGTTAGCGACTGGCGCGCCCATAATCGTCCTATAGTTCGCACCGTTGGCGCGGTTGCGTTCGATGCTAGGTTTTTATGCTTTAAATAGCGTGTGTGCTAGGTTGAATGAACAAGGGTGCAATTTGTAGATGCAGAGACAACAAGCTTGAAGATGAGACTTCAAGGAAGCCTAACTTCTACGTTTTTTGGCCAAACGAGGTGTCGAAAAAGCCCAGCTAGGGGTTTTTGGACGCTCTGAAGCCATTGGAGCAGTCTGTTAGTCAATTTGAGCATTGTAAAGCATGTTTTTGAGCACTTTGAGCAATTAATAATAATGATCCATTGGAAGCTGGACCAGGAGATGTAGCCCAAGAGAGGGGTGAACTCCTTTATCATTTGTTGTGTTATGTGCTTATGTTCATTGATTATGCTGTTGTTTATTTGTCTCTTAAATGAATAAATCCTATTAATGATGTGTTGCAAAGTTGATCCATTTTCTTTTAACACATAAACTTTACTTGCAAATATTTTCAAGATTTCAAGTCTTCTCTTCATTTTTAGATCAAGTTGGTATCAGAGCATTGGTTTTTGAAGACTTGATTATTTGCAAGTGTTTTGTTTTCTAATGCTCACAAGGTTGAAACTCACAAGAGGAGAAGGTCA
>JZKD02S0383183.1:0-12186 GCA_000966675.3 Picea glauca
TATATTTGAGGGATCAATCTCGAGTTCCCCTCCATGAATCATGTACACAAAGGACCATTGGGAAAATTCACATTTATTAGGGTTTTCCAACAATTGATTCTTTTTTAGGGTCTCTAACACCATCCTGATATGTCATATTTGTTATCCTAGTTATATCTAAAAATAAACATATTTTCCAAGTAAACTATTACAAATGAATCTAGAAAAAGACTCAATGAGTCAATACATAATTGATCAAAAGCATACATGTCACAGGTGTATTAAACATAAATCAACACATATTACCAACAATTCATATAAATATTTCCTTCTCTTCTAAATATTGTCTTCATTTACTTGTACCTCGTGGTATCCCAATTTTGAATTGAGCTTGGTGAAGTACTTGGCATGTTGTAGTTGATCTAGGAAGTCATCGATCTTGGGAAGACACTATCGATTCTTGAGGGTGATTTTTTTTTTCTGAGCTATGCAGTTTATACACATTCTCTAAGTTCCATCCTTCTTTGGTACTATGATGATAAGTGATCCACAAGATGAGGTACTTGGTAAAATTTCTCCTTACTCCAAGAATTGTTGCCACCATTTCTTCACTTCATATACTTCCAATATGGATTGTTTGTACAATCCTATGTTTGGAAATGGAGAGTTAACAAACAATTATATCTCATGCTCCACTTCCCTCTTAGGTGGTAACCCTTTAATCTCTTGGAGCACTTCTCTATACACCAACAAAAGTTCCTCCAATTGGTGTTTATTCTCTTTAGTACATTCCTCTAGGGATGCATTTATTTTGACCAATTCATCTCTTTGTTGAATTTGTCTCGAGAAGATAAATACAAAATTATTACTTGAGCTAATCAATTACTTTTCTTCATTGGTAATCACCAGAGAAATCTTGGATTTACCTTTGTGCACATTGATGATGAAGGACTTCCCATACTTGACTAAACAATATGGGTTCACTCTCCTCATAAAGATCACACCCCTCATGTACATGTAGGGGCTTCTAAACAATACACCACACACATCAAATGGTACCACATCTACCTCCACCTCATCAATGTATTTTTAACTTATGGCAAATTTGATCTTACACTACTTCGTGAATCTAAGGTCTACATCCTTATTTACCTAGCCCATTGGGTATGGGAAATGATGGTCATGAACTTCAAACCCAAGCTTACTCACTAGATCCTCTACTATGAGTTTTTCCTATGATCTATATCGATTAGAGAATCCACATTTGTCTTCTTTCCATAGATCTTGATATGGAAGAGTTTAATCATCTCCTTCTCCTCCTTGGGATGTGTTAGCACCAAAATTGCATACACAAATTTGGTTGTTATGTTCTAACATATCTTTGTGGATATTATGTAGGGTGAGATCAATGTTACAGAGTTCACCATTCGACATTGATGGTTCATGAACATTTTATGGGGTGAAATCAACATTACAAAGTTCACCATCCAACATTGATGATTTGTGAATACCTTGGACATATGGGTAATATGTTGTAAACAATTATTCTAGCTTGACCTTGTTACGCGGTTGCAATGTGTGAGTTTTTGGGATTATTTAGAGATTGGTATTCTAGGGGAACAACACACCCTATGCTATGATTAGCATGTTTTCAATTTAGGCTTCCAATATCCTAATTTTTGGATTTTTTCCCATGCATTAGAATTACATGCATACTTTGGAGGATGCACGGGATGATGTGGACGGTCAAATGGGAACTTTTAGATTCTTGATTCCAATATTTTTAACAATTTTAGTTTTTAGAAACTTGGTCTTTTTTCAACAATAGATGATATTAGATTTGGATACCCATTGAAGAGATGGGAATGTGGTTTGATTTGAGGCAAATCAAGAAGTTTATATTTTAATAAAGTTGATCGAAATAGCATGATAATTATATTTTTGGAGATCTAGTATGGAGATTCATTCCCGATTCGATTTGTAGCTAACTTTGGAACCATGAAATTTTGGGTCTATCTTTGGCATGCTATTTTGAGTAGCCAGTTTTGGGGACCCAATATGGCATACAATATCAATGTTAAATTTTGGGTCATGCTAAAGACTTTGATTTTTCAGGGACTAGATCCATTTTCACATTGACTATTTTTAGAGGTCTTGCTTGAAGTGGGATCTATACTCTATTTTAGTGCTATTTTTGCCAGGAGATGGAGATTATGACTTGAGGAGGTTCCTCATGACTTATATTTGGTGGTGCATTGCTATTTATACCCAAGGAGAGGAGCACCCATATTTTGGACTTGGCATTATTAACTTATGAGAGAGTCATGCTATTTTTACCAAGAAGTGGAGCACATGACTTAGAGAGTTCAATTTTATGAGATTTCCTTATTTAGACTTTCTATTTGTATCTTGGAGATAGAGTGTATGGTTTTTTGAGGAGTCCTTGGTTGACTTGTTTCCTTCACATGTGCTATTCTTGGCCTAGAAGTGGAGCGCATGGCTTAAGGAGGATATTATTGGAATTAGAGGAGATTTTTTTGGTATGAGTGTCCAATTTACTCTTGCTATTACTTTCTAAGGCTAGAGTGCATGAGCTAAGAAAACTTTTGTGGACTTTCATATTTTACACATGCTATTATTGTTCTAGGGATGGAGTGGATGGGTTGAATGAAACCTTTTGTGGAATCACTTATTTAAAACATGTTATTTTTTAATTTACTCTAAAATTAGATAACTAATAAACATATTAGATTTGATTACTTTGCTGAAATTATTAACTCTTGGATGCAGCAGAAAACAAGAAAAGCAATCACACAAAGTACACAATTTTTTTTCTCTTCCAAATCAGTTCTTCATCAAATAACTTTAGAGATTACAAGAGCTCCCCTTAGAGGGAAAATGACTATGAGAAAGAAAAACCACAACCAAAATCTACAAACCTGAAAAATTATAGTGCCTCGATCTACGTGTTGCCTCAAAATTTGTGTTGCCTCAAAATATGTGCTACCTCAAAATACATGTTTCCTCGAAATCTGTGCTACCTCGAAATACATGTTGCCTCAAAATCTGTGCTTCCTTGAAATATATGTTGTACCTGTCCCTCTTCCTCACCAATGCTGGAAAAATCAGATCTGATTTTTCCTCTCCTTCACCTCACGTGACTTGTGAAAATGAATTCTCCTAGTGTCTTTTTCCTTTACCCTTTATGTCTTTTGTATTTTTGACTTGAGCTATTTACTTAATCACAAAGGTCAAGACTAGATCATGAGATCAACGACTCTCTTTTAATTAAATCATTAAATAACTTTAACTTACTCACTTTAATAAAAATACATTCACTTTATTAGTAAATTAATAAAGTGAATTCTAGGAAAGGTATAAGATAAATTTAATGACGATTTCCACAAGTAGACACCCTTGGAAATACCCGTCCAAGCTACAAACACTAACATTATTTTGGTCAAAGTGGAATGCATGGGTTTTGAAGAGGTCTGTCTTAAAAAAAGATTGATCTATTATAGTATATTCTCCTTCATGGATTCTTGTGCCCTAGTGGAGGAAGCTTATCTTTGACACGTGATATTTTTAGCTCTCCTACTAGTAGTGATGATATTTTGTACACTTCCAAGTCTATTCTATAAATACTAGAGGGGTAGTGAGGAGAGGGTTCCATTTTAATTTTTGAGATTTTATTTTTATTCAACTCTCTTGTCTTCACACCCCACTTCTAGTTCGAGTGAGTGTAAGAGAGCATAGGTTCAATAAGAGGTAGAAGTCACTCCCATATTTTTAATGTGAATTTATCCTTGAACATTGGCAAGAGAAGGTGGTTTGGAAGTGGTTTTACACCCCCAAGAGTGCTTTATGGTTGAAGCTAATATCCCCCAAATGTTGCACTTGCAACTTTGGCATAAAGGTAATATCTTATTTGGCGGCTATGCCTCAATTGCTGAAAGTGTCTCTTGCTTTACCTATTTTTTTAATCAATAATTATCCCTCCTAGTTGATTTTCTAACTCCAGAACCAGTGAAATGCATGGCACTACAATCATAATTAATAATTCCATACATCAAGCTCATTATTTTTTCAATATTTTGGCATATATATGCACTTTTAGGGGTGGATTTGAGGCATTCTAACATCATTCCCAAGGTATAATTTCATCAATAGGTGTAAATATACATTATTGTTTGTTCAAATTGATTTATTGTAGATTACAACTCTTATTTTTTATATAACAACAAGCACACATGACATTTTGGAAGTGTTTTTTTCTCTTTAAGGTTCACACCTCTTTTCCTAATTGCATAGGGACTCCCCTTGAGGTTAGAAATCACTAACTTGAAATGAAAAAAACTGCATGAGATGACAATGTACATTCTCTAGTTGCCTTCGAACCCTTTCAATTTCAAGTATTGATATTTCGACACTATTTCTAGGAAATGAGCTAGGCTTCTTAGTGCTTGTAGCACTAAGCTACTACAAAAGTGGTGAAAACAAATTATATTGCAATTTTTTTATTCACTTGGCCACTCTAGCATGTTAAGAGAACCCAAGAGATCCTCTACATTTGACCTACATTAGGGTGTATATCTATCCTTGAACAACTATAAGAACTCTTAAGGTAGTCGTGAATCAAGTCTACTCCTTCATGGATGGTTGGTAAGGTTGTGATTTCTTCTAGTTTAGTTATTTTTGTTTTAGTTCTTTTGTGGTTTATATGCCCTCACTCAATCGTGTTATTTTTGTTGGGTATTTGAATGGCATGCATGATGTGCTTTGTCAAAAGGGCCTTCCTTGGTGTCAAGGAAACAATGAAATCCCTATATATTGAAGAGTATATAGAAGTTTTTTTCACATTCCCTTAAGGATTTCAATGTTCCCCATGAGTGTTATGGATAAATACGGCCTATGGATAAGCCAAATCTCCCTTATATCTTCCCTTGATGCAAGATAGACAGATGGGATGGATTCCTATATATTTTTCTCTAGATCTACTAAATTTGTTTCCTTTTACACTAAGGGAAAGGATGGCATACCTTTCGATCGAAGGTTGTCCTCATCCATCCAATTGATGCAACTCTCGAGATCCTAGATCCAACTCCTGCGATCTTCTTCATGCACGCAAGTAACAAGCAAATACCAACCTACAACTCCTACAAGTGTTAGGAAATTCAAATATAATCTAGATCTATCCCGATCTATTTAATGTGAGATCAGATCTAACATATATCATTGAACAAGAACAATATGAAAGGGGAAAATCAATGATCTATATTCATAAATCAAGATAATTACATCAATAAAATCATCATACCTTGAGTCATGAAAGATGCATTCCTCTTGGTTCCAGGTTCTTGATGCTCCTCCTTATCCTCTTGAGCTTCTCTCTCTATTTTGCTAGCATAACCACTCTAAAAAATATTCTCACAATCTCCTTGATTTGGCCTCTTCTTATAGGATTTTAAAAGAGATTCAAGATAGGCTTCATGACATGTGAAATAGGGGGATAAAAGTCATGGACAAGTGGATATAGATCATGGATATCTTGATAGCATGTGAACTAAGAAATTACAAGTCATAGATAGGCTTGATGGCATGTGAACTAAGCAATCATGCATAAGTTTCATGCTTAATTATGAGCTTTTGCCAACCTATTATGATCTTTTATCTATCATGAGATTTTTGTTCAAGTTCAATGCTCAATTATGAGCTTTTCCCATCTCACTATGAACTTTCTTTTCAATTATGAGTTTATTCTCAATTATGAATTAAATTTTATTTCATAATTATGAAATTGTGATAAAATAATTATTTCCTTGTGAAATAATTATGAGAATTTTACTCAATTATGTAATTACAGCCTCATAACATCTAGTAACATGCTTGCAAAACCTATGGTGGAAAATACAAGTTTAAAATATGCCCCCTAATGTGTGAGGTCATAAGAGGAACCGATGACCGAAAGAAATTATGAAAATTCATGGTGACGAGTGACATAAGGAAGGAGCTTAGAGATCAAGGAACCAATGAGTACCCACAATCATACATCAAGTTGACATATATAGATCATCCCAGAGGTAGGAATACCCATGCTCATAAGAGAAACAAATCATGGACACCGAAAAAATACACTACAGATCAATGAAGTGAAATGCAAGCCCATGGACACAGAAAAGTACACGGTGGATCCATGTCATCAATAAGATCATAGACATGAGACAATACAATGTGGATCTATGTCACATTATATACATCATGAAGAAAATGAGAACTTAGGAGAGTTCCCCCTTTGTCTTCAAAGTACTTATAGACAAGTGATATACTCCATCACAACTTGGGAGGGGTGTTGTGAATCAAAGATGTGGCCCCAAACCCAATGTATTCATGCCAAACCTTGATGGTTCGAATCTACACCATGCAAATAAATGGGCTGATGTCAATCATGTGAGAAATTGTCAGATTACCGGTCATTGATGTATACCATTAACAAACATGAGGGGACCCATCGATGATGAAGATGGACCCCAAAGTACATAGTACAATATAGTGAGTGTGAATAGAGGATATGAAGTCGAACACTCATAGAATCACTCGATCATGAGTCAATGATGGAAACCTACTGTTGATGACGAGGAATCTCGCCAAAATTAATGCAATATCCAAGGTACTAGCTTGTTTCTAGATCCCTCTCCTAGACAATGTGCTAAAGTCAATAGGAAGAGATCCGTCGAAGGAGGGCCTTAATGTATCCCCCATTAGTTGACATGAAACATACATTGAGAGATGATGTGAAGAGAGAGTATCATAAGGTACAACTCACACAGGGATGGTTGAATAAAAAATTTAATAAAACAATAGATGGTCGACTCAGGCTTAAAATTCCCTTGAAAATATAGTACGACACAATGGTGACTTGGTAGCATGACACAAGATTTGAACAAATATAGTACAACAACACAAGAGGCATTGAAGCACTATCCATGATGATTGGAAGAATAACCAGCCGAAGGGGTATATGTGACTCATATTATTGGGACAACTCCTAGGCAAGATAAAACCCAACTGTATGATGAGGACTCAAACAGGTGCCATGTTCAAGGGAAACTCGACTAATGCTTCCATTTTGAGAATAGACCAATGGTGAAAAACCCTCCACTCTTTTTTTTTTGTGTGTGTTTTTTGTCTCCTTCATGGTTTAATGAGCATGAAATAATGAAACACGTATGCTCAGTATGTAACTTTTCCATGTCCTTTTACGAGTCTAAAAAAGAGATAAAAGTGTACTTGATAATGTCTTTTTTCATGTTGTTTTACGAGTCCGAAAAAGAGATAAAATTATACTCGTTTGGAGATAACGAGTGGCTTAACAACATGCTCCTATGTTCCAAGTACATGGAACTGACCTAAACAAGATGAATGAAAATGGTACATGAAAGTGAGATCCACTCTTAGAATCTTTTCTTTCCATGGTTAGGTGGATGCAAAACATAGGACAAATAATGCAAGAAGAAAATGGTCAAGGGATACTTCAATAGCGGTACGTGGGATGTGGGAAAAAATAGTGCAACATTGGGATGCATGATGCAAGAAAAAAATGCATATGTTACCATTAAGAAATAATAAAATTTGGGAACCCCCTTGGGATATGGATAGAATATAGATAAAGAGAAAAGAAAGAGGCTCAATCACAAAGGCAGGGTAGGGCTAAAAGAGGGTTGTTGGGCCTATGAGAAATTGCAACATGGGCACCAAATTGAAATTTGAGTGCTAACTAGGGTTCCCATGAAAGGTAGGCACTACCTTACAAGTCACGACATGCAAAAATGGAGTGGCTAATGTCGCAACCCAATGGGATACAACCCAAGGCATGTGGTGGAAAAATGGATGGTTAATAATGCAAGGCAGTGTGTTAGCACTAGGAATCACCCTCAGACTGTAATGAGGATAAGCCCAGTACCCATCAGTTTATACAGTAAATGTAAATGATTTTTAAGGGGGTCAAATGGATAAGACTCGAGATAATAACGTTCCAACTCAGAAAATCTGGGTTGGCATGCAAAAGCAATTGAGGCCTTGTATCAACTTCAATCAGTAAGTTGGAGTAAAGGTGAATAGGAGGAAGAATTTGGTGAGAAAGTGTAGAGGTATGCTATGGACATTAGGTCTTCCAGCAGCCTAAGGAGGAAAAACTTAAACACAAGGTTCTCTTGGATTCAAATTTCAAGGAAGATGAAAGAAATCATAACAATACCATAATCAAACATTTATCATAATACAATTACAACAATCCATGTGAATCAATCAAACATGATCTCTCTCAGTATCAGAGACAAATAAGATGGAGTAAGAAATATGACTTAGATTAACCAAGATATCTCAAAAGAAAATACATAACTAGAGAACCAGTTGTTCTCAATCAAAATATTACAATAGCAGGGAGCCTAGCTCAACCATTCGACCTTAAAAAAATATCAAAACTGCCTATATATACTAAAATGCTGCAACCACTAGGAATGTGATCAAATCATTGCCTTCAAAGCCTTCAGTCGACGCCTTTTCTGTCAGGTTGTGCAAACCTCACTATGTCAGACGTGAACTATGCATAGTTATGTGCTTTACAGAAAAAATTGCCCATAAGGAAGCTTCAGATCGTAAGTGTGCCTTCATGGTTTCTCTCTGCAACGTTTTCCATATATGAGATGAGGTGAGGTCTCAACTGCTACCCACAATCTTCAATAATTGTCTTCATTGGGATTAGGACTGGGCCTGACACCCATAACTATTCTTAGACGGTGCCAATGACTTCTGCGAGTCCATCCTAATGCCTTAAGGCCATGAATGGTCTTTGTCTGTGACCAATGCGAGCTTTGCAAGTGGCAGTCTGATAGCATATGCACAGGGGTGATGTGGAGCAAGGTGCTTGGTGAAAACTCGCATGGCCCAACAAGTGAGCGATGACCATGTGGAAGGAAGTGATTGGGGGAGCGGAGGCTGGGATGAGGTTGTGGTGGCAAGGGAAAGTGGAATGTGAGTGGGACAGGTGTCGGGAGGTGAGAGGAGGTATCGAGAAAGGAGATGTGATAGGTGGAGATAGGGTGCTTGAGTTTCTTAGGTCTCTAATATTTTTGTTTTCCCTATGGAAATCATGGGCAGAATGCCACATGATTTACACCATAATGCTCTTCAGGGTACACCTCAATTTCTGTTTGATTCTTAAGAAACAGTCTACAGATCCTTGTGTTAACATATAGGCTCCATAGGGGATGGAATGCTCCCTGCGAGCTGCCGAGAACAAGTAGTTCCAGTCACCTTCTGCATTGGGCTATGGAGTCATGCTAAAAAAAACATCCTACTGAAGAAAACAGGCCGACAAGTACACTATTCTAAAAATGAAAGAAAACACACCTACTCCTGAGGGAGATTATTTATGTACAAAACCTAATCTAATTGACTTTTACAAAATGCTAGGTGAAAGCAAACTTCCACCATAACCATTCAAATTGTTTGATAACTAAATCCTTCACCTCACTGCAAATGATCCATAAAAGACAAAGAAAGCGTGACAACTAACTAATTTCATTCTTATGATCACCCATATTACCTTCAAATGCTGATAAAAAGATCAAGCATGCATGCTCCAAAGGATTTGAAAAGTGTAACTTTATGTACTCATCGACAGGGTCATGAAACTGAAGGTAACACATGATTAACTTATGAAACACTACCTTCACTATTTCAAAGTTGTTGACAACTGGCTTGATGTCCTCTATAGGCACACTTGATTGAATGACAGCCACATGCATCTGTGGGTCAAAAAGTTGTTTGTTGTGAACTGTAGGTACAAGTGGAAGAAGGCTGGACATAGGAGGTTGTTGATCCACTGATGACTACTGGTTTACTTCTAGCTGTGTATAAACGATCTCTTCACGTGACTCAACTAAGGGCTGCTCTTGGTCAAACTCTCGGGTTGTGTCTTCTGTGACAAGGCCAACTTCTGCATCATCCTTACTGTCTTCATAGTGATCAAATATAATATAAGCYCGYTKCTCATCATCACTAGAATATACATAAAAAATGGGTTGCCTTWCATGTCTATGATCAACCTTTAAAACAATAATTTCATCAAGAATATAACTATTAAAAATATCCATTTCAGGAACAGTAGTAACTGCTGCTTCTAGYTGTTCATACACATGATTTTCATCAAGACAAGGTTAYTCATGGATACCTGCATCGAAGACAAAATTATCCACAGTCTTTTTTTCATAGGGACAACAGGTAAAAACTGCCTTACATTYAGAGTTGAGATGATACTGACTTTGAATCCTGCCACAAGCTCAGAGGTTCTCCTCTACTTCCTCAACATCCATGAATAAATGTGATAAAGATGTAGATTTCCTTTAWYTCAGGAGAAGGACAAGCTCTGAATGCTGAGCCATGACATAGTACACCATGGMAACAGTCTCTGTGGGTCTAATATCTACATGCATACTATGATAAACACTGTAAAACCTCATGTTGAAGACAACCAAGGCTTCCTCTTCCCCTCTCCTCAAGGCATTAAAATCATCCCAGTACTGATCAAGGGATTTGTTCTCACCCAAACACTTTAAAAATGCATGGCATAGCTCAGTCCAAGAGCCAATAGAACTGACTTCCATACATCTAAACCACACAACAACATCTCTAGATAGGGATTGTGAGAACAGAATCA
Source organism: Picea glauca (assembly GCA_000966675.3). Taxonomy (NCBI): domain Eukaryota; kingdom Viridiplantae; phylum Streptophyta; class Pinopsida; order Pinales; family Pinaceae; genus Picea; species Picea glauca. The sequence continues at coordinate 10,697 of JZKD02S0383183.1, forward strand.
TGGCAGCATCATCATAAACAATCTCAAACTGATCGATAAAGCTCTCAGAGGCCTCCAAATGCCTCTCAACTATAATATGATCCTCTCCAGAAAACCGAGGAAGATACTCAAAGGAATAACAAGGATAAGGATGAAGTTCATGAGGCATCCTTAAAGGTTTAAACAACTTATTTATGATTTTAATTTGAAAAGCAATGGGCTGAATATGAGGCTTAACACACTGATGGCAAGTCTGAACAAGATGTGATGAGATTTGAGGAGGTTGTGGATCAGTTTCAACCTCCCCAGGGCTGCAAGGGTGATTGAGTTTAGGAGGGGTTTCAATATGAAGCTCATCCTTATGAGTAGGCTGAGTTGAGGATATAATATCAACATCTACAACACAAGCAGAAAGCAGGTCCGCTTCTTCCAAGGATGGATATATAAAGGAAGGCTGGTGATCAACCGAATAAACAATGCAAAATATGATCCTCTTTATATGTGAAGGGAAAAACAAAAATGAGTTGATAAAGAACAACACAAGTTCATGAAGAAATCTCATAAGATGATACCTAGTCATTCCCTTCATCTTTTTTTCAATAGGATCCTCCCCAGTGGAGTCTCTAATGTGGAGTCACCAGGTAGATGATTACATTCAATTTTTGTATCCCTCTGTTGTCTATCATCAAGAGTTGGATCTATGCCGTTCTTCCCAGGGAGCTCTTCAATCTGCTCAAATCCGTCCCTGACAACGACACCATTTATGTTAGCACTAGGAATCACCCTCAGATTGTAATGAGGATAATCCCAATACCCATCAGTTTATATAGTAAATGTAAAAGAGTTTTAAGGGGGTCAAATGGATAAGACTCGAGATAATAATGTTCCAAATCAAAAAATATGGACTGGCACGCACAAACAGTTGAGGTCTTGTATCAACTTCAGTCAGTAAGTTGGAGTAAAGGTGAATAGGATGAAGACTTTGGTGAGAAAGTGTAGAGGTCTGTTATGGACATCAGGTCTTCCAACAACCTAAGGAGGAAAAACTTAAACACAAGGTCCTCTTGGATTCAAATTTCAAGGAAGATGAAAGAAATCATAACAGTACTATAATCAAACATTTATCATAATACAGTTACACCAATCCATGTGAATCAATCAAACACGAACTCTCTCAGTATCAAAGGAAAATAAGATGGAGTAAGAAAGCTGACTTAGATTAACCAAGATGTCTCAAAAGCAAATACATAACCAGAGAACCAATTGTTCTCAATCAAAATATTACAATAGCACGGAGCCTAGATCAACCATTCGACCTTAACAAAATATCAAAGCTGCCTATAGATACTAAAATGATGCAACCACTAGGAATGTGATAAGATCACTGCCTTCAAATCCTTCAGTCGGCGCCTGCTCTGTCAGGTTGTGCAAACCTCATTATGTCAGATGTGAGCCAGGCATAGTTATGTGCTTTACAGAAAAAATTGCCCATAAGGAAGCTTCAGATCATA
>JZKD02S0383194.1:0-18455 GCA_000966675.3 Picea glauca
AACCACATCGATCCATATTCATCTATGCATCATGTATCAATGACAACTCATTGATCCATCTTCATCAATATACTATGATAAGACATGTATACATCAAACCTTTGACCTTTGACATTGATCAATCAATCATCCTTTGGAATCAATCAATCACTTGACATCAATCAATCATTTGACATCAATCAATCCTTTGACATCAAAACCTTTGGCATCAATGACAACATGATCCAAAAATTGAGAATAAAGTAAAGGGGGTAAATTAATGTGTTAAAAAGAGATAATTAAAAAGATAATAAAAAAAAACCTAAGATAAAGCGAGAAAATTAAATGTGTTAAGAAAATTAAAATGAAAGTGATGATAATAGAGTAAAGTGAATACGGAAAAAATTGAACAAATAAAAAAAATAAGAGACTTCAGAGAGAGGAAGAAACTAGTGAGAAGAGGGGCCATATATATTGGAGGGACATGAGCAAGACAAAGAAAGAAGAGGGATAGGAAAGATAAATCATAAGTGACTAGCGAGGAGAAGCCTAATGATCAAGGTGATGAATGGTAGGTTTCTAGGATTGGTTGAGTTTGTAGTCATCTTCGTGATTAAAATTATCAGGATGTTTTTCAATTTCAAGAGATTTATGAATGAGGTGAGAAGAGTAGTGAGGGCTATGGATAAAATTTGTGTTTGGTCAAAATAAATTAGGTGTTTGGATATAAAGGAGTGTTTGGCAATAACTAATTTAGCAATTTGGTTGTGGGTAGTATCAACTATATTCTCTTTAAGATGAGTTTTGAAGGATCTACCTATTTAACCTATGTAATATTTTCCACAAAAGAAGGGAATTTGGTAAACTCCTGGGCCAAATATCAGATCAGATTTATCTTTGGTGGTTCTAAATAGTTGTTTGAGGGTTTTATAGGATTTGAACATGGTTTTTATATTCTTTTTAGCTAAATTGTTTTATATGTGATCGATGGTGCCCTGGATATAAAGAAGAGAACTGAGATCATGCGATGGGGAGGAGGACGAGGATATTTTTTATTTAGGATTACAAATTGAGAGAAAGTCTTGGTTGATTTGAGAGCAAGAGTGTCCATTCGATAAGAATGCCTTCAATAGGTGGGATTTTTCCTCTGCAAGGAATTGAGGGTCGGATATGAGGATGGCTCCAGTAGAAAGAGTTTTTAGGACAACGCATTTTTGAGATGGGTGATGGTGGGCACTGGCATGAAGAATTGGCATCAAGATGATGAATCTAACCCTAATCAGCCTGCATCTAAACATCTACACAGTTATTTCATCATTCAACTCTCTATACTTTTTCAAGTAAGTAGCATTATTAAAATAATGGGTCCTAGGGTTAGTGAAGTAAATATGGTTTCTCATTAGGATTAGCAATACATTCCACTCTATAGAGTTAATGGAGGATGAATTGGTAGACTTTGGATGATCCACTCGAGCACTAGAAGATTTGGTTTGACCAAGTGGATATGCATGGATCCATTTGTTGGCTATGTGTTATATTATTTGAATTATTAGCCAATGTATTGTACATTGGAATGGGAGCAAGGGGTGGGCATAACCCTTGAGAAAATTTAAAAAAAAAAACGATTGATTTTTTTCCTATTTTTGGCCTATTTTTTGTTTTTTTGGCCAACAGTTTTTCATCCCGTCATAATGTAATTTCGATCAAGGAATATAACATGGGTCAATAGATTAGGTATTTTGGATTCCACAACATATTATATATTTTATTGCAATGGTGAATTTAATAAAAAAATTGAGAGTTAGAGGCACAAAATTAAACATTTGTTGATTGTGTATGCATTGTTATACTCTAAAGGTTTAAAACCTGCATTGGGTAACAGAGTAGTTATTGAATACAGGGGGACACCTTTGTTTCTAAGGGTTCAATTATCTTGGGTCTGTGATAAACCTGGTTTTAGTGGGGGCTCTATAGTGGTGATTCTTGTGGTGAAAGAAAATGGTGAACAATTCTAAAATAGATATTGAGAAATATAATGGGCAAAGTTTTGAGTTATGGAAGCTCAAGATGGATGATCTTCAAGTAGACAAAGAATAGCGGGTCGCTATGGATCTTGGTACCACACCTACAGGTATGTTGATGGAAGATTGGAATAATACAGATAGGAAGGAAAAGATCACAATATCATTGTTTCTTTCATATTTAGTGTTATTGAATGTCTCGAGAGAAGCTACAACCAAGGCATTATGGGATAAGTTATGGGATTTATATTAGTCTAAGTCCTTGGTAAACAAACTATTCCTATGTAAGAATTTGTACCTCCTAAGGATGAATGATTGATACTCGATGACAGAGCATCTAAATTCCTTTACTTCTATCGTAAGTCATTTGTTGTGCGTGGATATTAAAATTCTAGATGAAGATAAGTGCATATGTTTACTTTGTTCTTCCCAGATTCATGGGATAGTCTAGTTGTAGCTATTGTTAGTAATGAAACCACATTAAAGTTTGTTGATGTGGTTTCATACTTGTTATCAGAAGAAACAAGGAGGAAACACATGGACATACATATCATGGATGTATTATCTGTAAGAGGACGTTCCATGCATATAAATAAAAATAAATCCTTGAGTGGGAGATCTAAATCTAGAGGTAGATCTAAATCTCCAGGAAAATTATTAATAAAGTGATGAAAATGTGGTAAACCTAGACATTTCAAGAAGGATTGTAGATCAAAAAGTGTTGAGAGAGGGAAGGGATATGATGATGCTTCTTCCATAGAAGGGAAAAACTCCTCATAGGAAGGAGGGGATGTGCACTTGGATTCTTCAAGAACACATGCAAATCATGATGTATGGTTGATCGACTTAGGTGCTTCTTTTCATATGACTCCCACAGGGAGAGGTTTTGTGAATATGAAAAGTATAATGGAGGTGACATTTCCCTAGGAGATGACTTGACAACTATAATCACAGGATGCATAAAATTCAAGTTGCAGCTCAAGGATGGAAGGATTAGAAATTAGAGCACTCCCTGTGGTTTTTCACATTTCAGATCTCGCTAGAAATTGATATTTGTAAGTAAGATGAGTGATGCAAGTGTATACACTATATTTGAAAATGAAACCTTCAAAATGGTTTCAAGAGTAAAGGTGTTAATGAGGGGAGTTCATAATAGAACTTTGTACAAGTTGTTAGGAAGCATGATCAATAATGGGTGTACCAATTATGTTGCTCCTAAGGGTGAAGAAGACAAAACCCCTATGGTATATGGAGAAAAGACAATGGTGTGGCATCAAAGACTGGGACATATTGGAGAGAAGGGCCTTCAAGCACTAAACAGTAAAGGTATGGTTGAAGGTATGTTTGAATGTACACTAGATTTTGATTTCTATGAACATTTCATATATGGTAAACAAAATCGAGTAAGATTCTCATATGGTGCTACAAGAGTAAAGGGGATTTTAGAGTTAGTACACAATGATGTGTTTGGACCTATTCACATTCCATCACTAGGTAAATATGTGTACTACATTTTGTTCATCGATGATTTCTTGAGGAATACATGGAGGCCTTCGGTAAATCTCAAGAGTTTAAGAATATTGTGGAGAATCATATAGAGAAGAAAATAAATGTGTTTAGGACAGATAATGGTGGAGAGTTATTTGGGGATAAATTCAAGGAATGTTGTAAGAAGTGGGGTATATGAAGGAAGAATACTAATTCAATAGAATGAGGTTGCAGAAAGGATAAACAGGATGTTGATGGAAAAATAAAGGAACATTCTCAATGGTGTCAAGTTAGGACAAGAATTATGGGTAGAGGTAGTGGGTACTCTGCATGTTACCTGGTAAATAGATCGCTCTCATCAGAGTTGGTGGAAAAAAATATGCATGAGACATGGATTGGTAAAAAACCCTCTCTTGAACATATTATAGTGTTTGATTTTGAAGTTTATGTACATCTTCCAAAGGAAAATAGTAGTAAGTTGGATGATAAAGCTGAAAAGTGTACCTTTGTTGGTTATAAATATGGTGTAAAATGTTATAAACTTTAGAACCCAAAAACTAAGAAGGTTGTCTACAATCGGGATGTTATATTTAGAGAGGTTAAATATGCTCCCAAATAAGAAGTCCCAAGAAAAGAAAAAGAACCAAATACAATAGAGTTTGAGTTGTAGGGTAAAGATTATGAATCAACAGAAGAAAAAGAACTAGAAGAAAAAGAAGCTCATACTCCAGTATTCAGGAGATTGGTTCGAGAAAAAAGACAAGCATAAGGTATTCTCCACCAGATTTGCGTTCTAATTTTTCTTTGTTTGTTATTGATGATGATCCCAAAACTATTAGGGAGGCATTGGATTTAGAGGATGGTAAACTATGGAAGAAAGCCATGGTTGAGAAAATGGAAGCCTTGGATAAAAATGAGGCTTGGCATCTATTTGAGTTTCTAGTTGGAAGAAATATCATTGGTAGAAAATGGGTGTTTAAGAAGAAGTTAAATGCATAAGATAAAGTGGAGAAGTATAAATCTCACATAGTATCAAAGGGATATTCCGAGGTAGAGAGAATTGATTTTGGTGACATTTTTTCTCATGTTGCTAAATTGGCTTCTATTAGATTTTTTTTTTCTATTGCTGCTACCTTTGATATTGAAGTAGAACAAATGAACATAAAGACAACAATCCTACATGGGGATCTTCAAGAACAATTCTACATTAAATAGCCAGAAGATTTTGTAGTGAATGGTAAGAAAGAGTTGGTTTGCAAGATAAAATGTCCCTATATGGGTTAAAGTAATCTCCAAGGATGTTCTATCGAAAGTTAGATACTTATAGTTTGGGACTTGGTTTCACAAGGAAAAAAGATGATCACTATGTGTATTTCAAATTAGTTGGAGATCATGTTATTTATTTGGTGTTGTATGTTGATGATAGGTTGTTGATTGGAAACAACCAGGAAATCATCAAGGAGGTAAAAACCTAGCTATCTTCTAAATTTGATATGAAATATCTTGGTGCTACAAATTTTATTCTGGGAATAGAAATTAAAAGAGATTGTCCAAATAGGAAACTCTATTTGAATCAGAAGAAATATATTGAGACAATATTGTAGAGGTTTAATATGCAAGAATGTAAACCGATGAAGGCCCCTATTCTTGTAGGTGTAAATTTATTTATAGATCAGTGTCCCAAGACACATGAGGAGGAGGAAGAGATATTTCATGCTCCCTATGCCAGTGATGTTGGAAGTTTGATGTATGCAATGGTTTGTACTAGAACAAACATTGCACATGTGATGGGAGTTTTGAATAGGTGTATATCAAGACCAGGGAAGGAATATTGAATAGTTGTAAAGAGGGTTTTCAGATATTTTTGTGACACTATAGATTATGGAATTTTGTACCAAGGAAGACCTGGAGTACACATAGTGTTAGACATACATGTATTTGTTGATGATACTGGCATGGAATTTTGGATCACAGAAGATCTATAAGTGGTTATGTGTTTAACCTATTTGGAGGAGAAATAAATTGGATGAGCAAGAGACAATATATAGTTTCTCTCTCAAGTACAAAAGTTGAATACATGGCAACCACTCATGCAAGTAAAAAATATGTATGGTTGCATAGATTGTGCTCAGGTATTGGGTTTGTACAAAAAATTGTAAGGTATATTGTGATAGTTCAAGTGTAATATTTCTATCAAAGAACCCAATTTATGTTTCTCGGAAAAAGCATATTGATGTTCAGTATCACTTTGTGAGAGGAATTTTTTAAGACAAGAAGGTGGACACTTTGAAGAATGTTGCAAATTCATTGACAAAATATCTTATCACTAAGAAGTTTTCTTGGTGTAGAGAAACAATGGGCATTGCTACCCTGGATTGTTGATCATGTAATCCTACACCCCTTGTATGCAAAGAAAACAACAAGTGGGAGAACGCTGGGTATGCATTAAATTATTTGCATGATTATCCCATGTAGTGTACAATGGAATGGGATAAAGGGAGGGGCACATGACCCCCTTGTTTGGGGATTTGGGGGCATATCCCCTAAGAAAAATAAATGGTTGTTTTCTAGTCCATTTTAGGCCTCTTTTTTGGTGTTTTTCATCCCAATGTAATATAATTCCAGTCAAGAAATCTAATCTAGGTCAATGGATTATGGATTTTCTATGCCACATGATCCTATATATTGTATTGTAATGGTTAAGTTAATACAAAAAATGAGATTTAGAGGTGTGGATCTAAACATTTCTTGGTTTTCTTAGTTAAGGGTTTCCAAGGTAAATTTATGAGTACTATTTGTGAATTTTATTGGTTTATTTATTTTTTTATAAATAATTTGTGTATGCATTGTTATACTATAAAGGTTTAAAACCTATGCCCTTGATCCCATATATGAAAATATAGACAAGGAGGTATTTATAGTTGAGTTGGAAAAGGGTCAAATTGAATGTCAAGATGTTGATATTGCCTCCTTAAGAGAGGAAAATGTGTCTATAGTAACATAATCATGGCTAGGGTTTCAAGTGACACAAAATCAGGTATTTGGATCATGCGCCTTGGGAGATTAGTTGTGATAAGGAAGGAAATAATTTCATATGGAACCCTTAATTGAAATAATTTTTTCACGACAAGTTACTCCCCATGCACTTAGATCAGCTAACTCAACACCTCTAGATTTGATGTCTAGTGCATTTGGTTCAATGTATTATGGAGAAAGTTTTGATGACTATCATAATTAAGCTCAATTTTTTATTGGTAGGTTCTTAATGGGAGACCTGATGAGTGGATTTTCCTCTAGTGATCCCAAAGCCTCAACTAAATAAGAATTGGCACCATGAGGCCCAGGGAACCCCCGAAAGCATAAAAGTTGTATCAAGTATTAGACAAAAGTCATTAATATATTTCTCATTGACAGTATCAAACTCAACTATATCATGGAAATGAAGGATCATATTCGTGTTGGTATATTTCTAAGAAAGAGAATGGGAGAAGACTCTCCAAATTTTTGGACTACATAAAATTTTGGTGTTCATCTTGGAAACAATCTACATAGTATGGTTTTAGTGAACGGTTGGTTCAGTTGTACATTTAAAATAAAAGAAGATGTAGACTCGATACTTCAGAGGAGGTGGAAATGAGGCTCTTAGGATTTATTCCTTAAGAAATGGAACTTGGATTTTGAATCTCACTTGACCCATGTCGATTTCAATCTAGTGTGGGTAAGGATGCCAGGGATTCCTTTGTTTTTCTAGTTAGAAGAAGCTTTCAAGGAAATTGGGAAATCATTAGGCCTCTACTATTAAGTGGAAAATTCCTTTAGAGACTTTGAATACATCGAGATGGTCAAGGTGTTTCTTGGTATCGATTTATCCAAAGGATTAGTTGAACCCATAATGTTGGCCAATTCCTCCAAGAAATTGGCCCTTAAAATTTTAATGGAATTCCATAACCCTTCTATCATATTTCTACAAGAATTGATGACATATGGGTGAAAGGTGGTTCATGATCTCTCTAAGATTTTAAAAGGATGGGATTTCATCTTTGTTTATGCCTTGGGATGATCTATGGGGTCAATCACAGGGTGGAAGACATGAATTTGTTTTCTTTATATAATTCTTGGGATTTTGCATCAGGATTGGGGACCCCTCTCCTTTCTTTAGATCTAGGTAAATATCTCATCAATATCTATGGTCCCTACTCTAATAAAATGGAATTCTAGGAACATGTTTTCAATAGTTCATGGCTCTATAGTGTGTCGTTGGTGCTTGGAGGATATTAAAATTTTGCTTAAGCATGTAAGCGTATTCAATATTATTTAACTTTTAACAATTAGAAAAATAATTGCATGAATAAGGATCATTAAAAGAAAGACATACACAATATACACAAGATTTATCCTGGGAAACCCTATTGGGGGAGAAAACCCAACAAAGCTTCTTCAATATAGATTTGTCAACAAGTACATTGTCTCTCTCAAGAGATGTCTCACCAAAAAGAAGATAATCAAAAGATAGACTAGAAACCCTAACCAGAATAGGGTAGCATACCACTAGACCAAGATAGTCCTCCAAGAGATAACCAAAACCCTTCACCATAACACCCTTACTTTCTAGTTGTGTCTCCTCCTCAAACTTGTGCACTTTTCCTTGTGTGAGAGAGCTTGTGTTGTGTGTTCTTCAAGTGAGGCACATAGCCTCTTATAAATACAAGTTGAGCCACCCTTTAATTAGGTCAAGGATGACTTGTATACTTTACCCTTTCTAATTTACAATTGAATTTTACAAACACACAATAGGGCCGACTTTACAAATATAACATAATATTATTATTTATGGTTTTTTCTTGGTCTAATACAATATTGATACAATGAGAATATATTCCAAAGCTACTAAAACTTCAACAATCCCTCTTAGGAAGGAATTTATTCTTCTGGCACAATCATCACGACTGCTTTTGCACTTATATACACTTGAACATTGACTTGTTGAATTTCCATGGATCTGTATTGAATATTTTTTGTAACCACATTAACATCCAGGGTCTCATCATCCATCCGGGATTTATGTCATCATGGGGCTTTAATTCGCCATCTCACACAAAATCTAGCATCTAGTTCATAAAGAACTAGTAACTCGTTAGCTCACACATAATCTAACATCTAGTTCATAAAGAACTAGTAGCTCGCCAGCTCACACAAAATTTGGCATCTAGTTCATAAGGAAATAGTAACTCGTCATCTCACACAAAATATGACATCTAGTTCATAAAAAACTAGTAACTCCCCAGCTCACACAGAATCTAACATCTAGTTCAGAAAGAACTAGTAAACTATGGTTGGCACACTAGGAAAATTGTCCACAGTGACCAGGAATCTAATCACAAGGATTAAGTGATGTAGTGTGCACACACTACCCATCTATCCCAAGGCTAGGAAACACCTCCAACCACACATTTTGCCCCACCAACTTGAAAAGTTGGCTAACTTTCCCACCCTGAAGGCTCGACATCTACTGACCTTATGTGAGGTCATGATGACTGGTGATGGATTCAGTAACGTGCCCGTGAATGACTACCCGTCATTGATGTTTCTTCTGTAACAACCCAATTTGATTATTTATTTATCATAGTTATTAATTTAAATTTAATTAATTATTAAAATAAATTCAATGAGTCTTTTTATCATTTTATTATTAAAAAGGTAGGTGAAGAAATTAATGAGGGGATAAGGTTGTTGGGGGAATTAATGAGGGGATAAGGCGGTTGGGTAATTGAATGAGGGGGAGGGATTCAATAGAGGAGGATAAGGAAGATGGGAGAGGAATTGGAGAGGGCTCTTTTGATTTTGGGAAAAAAAATTGGGGGAAGAAGAAGGAAAGGAAAAAATTCTGAAAGAGAGGAGAAGAAGGAGGAAATTGGAGGATAGAGATTGTTTTGGGGAGATTTTACATGGAAACTACTATTGCTGGGAAATTTGGGCTCAAGGGCTAGGAAACCACAAGGATTCTTGGAGCTAGGGATCCTGAGAGGTTGTTCCTAGTTGGATGGGAGGTAAATATTCAGTTTGGGCAGTTTGGGGAAGAACCAGAACAAGTGAACCAGGGGATAAATCAACCACATGCAGGTCGAGGTATTTATTTTAATAATTTGATCTGTTTTTATTATTTTTTTGTTGAAATATGTTGTTGTTGTTACTATGTTTGTTTACTAGTTATTTCCTCGTATAAAGAAAATCATGAAAGAAAACCTTGAACTAAATTGCAGTTATTTCAATAAGAGATGACGAAATATTTTTTTATATTGAGGCCCTAAAATAGGAAGGCATTACAGTTTCCCTGGAATCACATCTATAACCCATCACTCCCTCTTACTAGGGAAGTCCTTCTAGACAACACCAAGCTTATCTCTAAATTACACAAACTTCACTCTCAACAGAGGCTTGGTCACTATGTTTTCTATTTCTAATATGTAGCAACATACTGGAGCTTCAATACTCCCTTATGTACCATATATCTGATGTAATGGTACCTGATATCAATATGCTTGGACTTTTCATGAAACATCGGGTTCTCTGACAACCTCACATAAATCTAGTTGTCACACCAGATACAAGTCGCATCTAACTCGAGATCAAACAATGATGTAAGAAGCTTTTGAAGCCACATTGCTTCGCTTCTAACTAAAGATGTTGCTATATACTCTTCCTTAGTCGTACTGAGTGCCACACTAGTCTGCTTCCTGCTAAACCATGAGATCATAGATGATCCCAAAATGAAGCAACATCTAGATGTACTCTTTTGATCTACAACAGTACCGGCCCAATCTAAATCAGTAAAGACTTGCATGATTTTTTCACGATCCGACACATATCTGAGTCCATAATCAATTTTAACTTTCAAGTACCTCATCACATGTTTTTTTTCAATCAAGTGAACACCTCTCGGCTCCACCATGTACTAACTCAATGTGTTCATCGAAAAACATATATGTAGCCCTGTGTTCGTTAAGTACATCAATGAACCAATCATTTGTGTATACATGGTGGCATCCATTGTCTCTGGAGATGTATCACTCAATAACTTCATATTTGTCACCATCAGTGTAGGCATGGCCTTACAATCCATCATTACGAATCTCTTCAGAATATATATAGAATATTTTTCTTGGTTAAGGAAAATATCACTCAGTCTCTACCATACCTCTAGACCTGAGAAATAATGCATCATACCCAGGTATTTCACCTTGAATTTTGCAACAAGCTTCCTCTTTCTTTCAGTGACGAGCTTCTTGTCTCCTGTTAAATATAGATCATCCACATATAATTGTAATATCACTGGTCCACCATCCATAACCTTGTAGTAAAGGTTGGAATATTTTTTACTCTTGGTAAATCCCAAGCTCATTAGGAAACTGTAAATTATACCACACCATGCCATGGGTGCTTGCTTCAATCCATACAAATATTTATTTGATATGCACACATGTGTCTGACTGTCATGTGTCTCGAAACCTTATGGATACTACACATACACTTCTTCTTCTTTTACACCATTTAGAAAAGTTGTCTTCACGTCCATCTGGTGTACCTTCCACTTCACCACTACAACTATCACAAGCATATCTTTAATCGAAGTGTATCTCTGTACTAGAGAAAATGTCTCCTCATAATCTATTCCTTCTTTCTGGGAGAAACCACATGCCTCAAAACTTTCCTTGTATTTCTCAACAATTCCATCTGATGAATTCTTCGTCTTGTAAATCCACTTAGAACTTACTATTGTTTTCTCTTTCAGTTTCAGAACCACATCCAAAACATCATTCTTTACAATGGACTGGTATTCTTCAATCATGGAATCCTCCCATTCTTTATTCTCTCTATCCTCTTCATAACTAGTAGGCTCAGCATCAATAATATCACTCAACAATGCCATGTAACTAAAGTATGGTCATGGTCTCTTGATTTCTCTGAAGGATCCATTTGGAGCACCATACTTCTCTACATCTTGAATAATTTCTCAAGCCCAATCTGGTCTTCTCTTCTTAGTATTCATCTCTCAGGATGAATCTGCAATTTTCTTTGGTTCTTCCATATCATGATCTTCTAGTACAACATCATCACCTGCATCTGTATCTTCAACTCTAGGAGATTTAGTTTCCTCATCATGGACCTCATATGAATGATTTTGTCTTGGTCTACTAAAAGTTGTATCCTCATCGAAGGTGACATATCTGCTAGTCTAAATCTATTGGTGACTAGGGATGTAAAATCTATATGCCTTTGATGTCTCGATGTATCCAAAAAATATTCCCTTCTTTCCTAAAGGGTCCAACTTTGATCTCTTGTCCTTGGGGATATTCACATACAATGGAAAACCAAATATCCTAAGGTCTTTGACCTCTATATTTTCACCTGTAAACATTTTTTCTGGTGTCTTTTTCCCAAGTACACGGTGGGGACTTATGCTCTGCACATATACTGCAATATGTTGATGGGACGTAAATCCCTTGACTCAACAGTAGGAACCAAACCCACCACCAAGGCCCAATTAGACTCTGCAGCATTTAAAATGGAATGGTTCTCTAGATCTTACGATCCGGCCAATTTATCGATGGGATTTTTGTTTCTTTCTGAAGGCTCTTCCTTCAGTTAGGACTATTTTCTTATGTATCTTCTCTTGGGTGGAGCTGATATGAGAGATGCAAGCCAACATAAACCAACTTGACAATTAACAGGATTGATTTTTAACTACTAGGGAAGAGGTTAAGCTTGGGATAACTCGGTACTCAACATGCATACAATTACTCTATACCACATGCCTAGTACTAATACATTAACCATGTGAGCATCCAATTATTGTCTGAGAAACTAACTATCAGAAAGAAAGAACATATGTAATAAGATAATGGAAAATAAAAATAATTCATCTACCATAACCATGCATTACATAATAACACAACAATTTATCTTCATCATTAAAGCCAAGAACATAAAGACATTGCACCAGATAACTTGACAACATAATTAATTGCTCTTACTCATTACTGCATCATTCATGAAACGGGATGGGAAGTAGTTCTTCTACAAGTCCAACCACATGCATCTGATGAAAATAGTTTGTCTTTGGTCCAGAAGGACTTCTCAATTCGTAGTAGTCTCAAAATAATTCTCAACAACCAAAAAGAAAGACTTCTTACAACAACCATCAACCCCTTGCTAATTGGTCGATGTATTTATTTATAATATAGAGTTTTAACTGAAACTAATGACTAATTGCAGTTTAAACAAAACAAAAAATCACCACGTGGCATTATCTGCTAACAGCTTCTTTAACAGTTGTCTCGAGATACTTCTTGGAAAGGATGAATGCTCTCATTTTCAGTCCAGCTGACAAACAGTTTTTCACAAATTTGGGCCCATGGAAATCTATTTTGTTCCATCGGGGCCACATATATTCCCCTGATGTCTACTGCATGCACCTGGTACTATACTAAGCTAGAGTTCAGCTATTGTAGAATGGTTCAGGCTTTGATTGGATGTTTTACGAATTGTCGTACTTTCCCTGGCTTTGCATTGGCTATTTTTGCGAGTTCTTCGGTCCATAGCACATCTTGTTCGGCATAATGCTTGACCACGTTGCTCAGATTAATGAAATTATTGGGGGTTCCTAACTTGAGGAGCTCGACATCCTTCATTATTTTGTTAATTTTATCCCAGTGCTTATTACACCTGGTCCATTGTTCTTGGATCTCTCGATGTGGGTCCCGAGACATCTTAGCCGAGTACTTGATTGATTGCTTCATGCGATTAAGACTACTTTTTCCTTTCACTTGACTGCCATGTTTTTCCTTATCTCAGCCTTGTTGGACTGCCTCAAGGTACTTGAGTCTTTCTACCGCTTTTTGTTCCCTTTCATACCATCGCTCCATCTCCTTGCAAGTTGTGAGTGCCATGAGAGTGTCCTCCGAAAACTCAACTATGTTTTCAGTTAATAGGTGTCTCTCCTTCTTAAACTCATTGTAAACTCCTATGAACTCACCTTTCAGATACACAATGGTATGCATGGCACCTTTGTAGTATTCGACAATATGGCACAAGTGTTCGAGCTCCTTTAGGGTGGAGTCTAGTTCCTTTTCATCTATTTGCACTCTGTTCAAGGTGGCATCTGAAAGGGATCTTCCTATGTCGATCAGTTCAGATGTCCGGACATCTGCTGTGTTGATCAAGTTTTCCTCTGTAGTAACTAGGATGGAGTGATCCAACGAGATCCTTATTTTCTTCACAGTCCTTTGAAAAATGGCCTTTCTCTTCTGATCGTAGGAGATCATATAGATATCTGCTACCTCATCTACTGGCTCTGGTATCTATTGATTGCCCCATGTTAGTTTGTTTCCCAAACTACGTGTGGTGTATATTTGTTCAAGATTGGACTCTCGAACTTCCTCATTGTATCTTGCGGGTCTGACTCCCCCTTGTCGCCCATCTGGGATTTGAGTATTAGGTAGAATGGAGATGTCGGATACAAACTCATTACTTACTTGCTCGTCGGTGATGGAGTTGTTGATTTCCTTTTGTAGGGATCCTGTCTTTGTCTCCTCCAGTTTGGGCTCATCATTCGGACCTGCTTCGATTTCTGATTCATTGGGTCCTTTTGTGTCGATGCCACTATCGGCTTCTGTTTCTTTTTGCGAGACCTCCTTTTCTTAAAACTCGGGCTGAGGGGAAGACGTTTTCTTGGGCATAGGGGAAGAGGTTTTACCAGTACCTTCTTCCTCTTGGACATGCACCAGGATGCCGTGAGATGGCTCCAGACTCTCGTCATCACTATATATATGTATAATTTTGCTCAGGGGGTTAGACGCTTGGGTTTCTATCAACACCCGGCCCATCTCTGGTTGAGTTGTCCCACCTTCTGAGGAATGGACCAACAATGTTGAGGATTCAGGATTACCTAACCCATTGGTGTTGTCAAGTTTCATGCGACCGGGGCCGCTTGACTCCATCGGGGCGCTTCGGATAGTAGTTGAAATCGCAGGTCTTACAATAAGGTACGGATCATCCTGCATCTTCTTCATTAGCTGTTAGATTTTCTGGTACAAGGGTTGCCCCATTCCCTGTGTAACTTGAATTTCAGAGGAATCCCTAGTTTGTACTGGGGATTTGTGGTTAACTCTCATAGCTTCAATGTATTCTTGAGGATCACCTATTTCTTCGCCCGACTCAGAGGTTGCTTCTCCTTCCTGGTTCCTGAGAATTTCTTTGGCTATCTTCTCCAAAGATGTCGCCTGCTCTTCCCAACTCATATCTTTGAACCTGGTTTCTCAAGGATAAATCGTCCTTGTTGCCACCTCATTCCTGTCCTGAGCATTTTCAGTGAAAAATTCATCTTCGATCTGGTCATGGGTATAAGGCCAACAGGAAGATACCTGCAATGTGTGTTGTAGGACCAGCCCCTTGGGGTCGTGTTTGCGAAATTGACCAATTTGGAACTAGAATTTCAATTGAATTAGCCCTTCTTACTTAGCATGTGTGGTGTCTTTGACCATATAGAAGCCAATATGAAACCCATATGGTATGAAAGCCTGCTTCTTGTCTTTTACCAAAGTGGCATTGTATCCTTGTAGAATAGTCTGATAGGAGATTTCTCCTAACACTAGTCGATCGGGAACATATATGGGTAACAAGTGGGGTGCCCCTGTGGCACCGAAAATCCTAATGTAGGTTCCATGCTCATCTAAATACCAGTGACCAACTTTTTATATAACCATTTTTTCTTCATCTAATAGCCTAGGGCATTCTTTCCTGAATAGAAAAAAGTAAATGTGTGCAACAAACTAGTCACGGATAACAGCATAGAATTTTTTGTAACTATTTTCCCATAAGATGTTGAAGTATATATGGATTAGGAGCTACGGGGAGTGCCAATTTAGGTTCATCCTAGATAAATTATTCTTGGCACAAATGACGTCCAGTAGATAAGAGGCCATGTATAAGGCGGGGGTTTCTCCCTCCTTTGGCACCCGAGCTTGCCTTATGCAGGTGCTCAGCTATTTGGAGATGATGGCACCCCAATTGAAACTGATGCCTGAAATGGAAATTGTATAAGCTAGAGGCATCCAGGACTCTAAGAACCAGGAGAAATATTTCTCCCCATGCAACCTTCAGAGAAGCACCATAATATATGTGTATGGTTCCCTAAGATTGGTCGTTGGGTACCAGCCGACAGTCCAGTTTGTGAATTTTTTGTCTTCTCTCCACCAAGACCCCATGATTTTGTTGGTATCGTGTGATGCATAGAAAATCAGAATGAACTCAGTGCTTAGCTTTTCTTTAGGCTCCCTGAGCTTGTAGTAGCATTGAACCTCTGCTGGTAGGAAAACCCTGATGCATTCACTGTTATCATCATTAATCAAACATTTATGCATGTTGGTGTGGTCAATGAGCCACTTTAGGAGCTCTATGCAAGGAAGCACTGGAGTTCAGCTTGCCACCATGTGTAGATAATCCCTATGTATTTTTGGTAGGACATCATCATCGAGCTTCCTTGTATCAGGATCGTTTTGCAGGGTATACTTGAGGGGTTATTCTTTCTTGATTTTCTTAAATAATTCTTCCCAACGATGGAATGTTGTTTTGGCTCCAATGTTTGCCTCTATATTTCTGAAGGTTGAAGGTTGGATGAAGGCATTTTTGGAATATGTCTTGATGACATGCACTGATTTTGGGGCGAATTCTAACTGCCTCGCAATTGCTGGGGAGGAACCCTCTCCCACTTCTGGTTCTTGCGGTTTTGGCTCTCTTGGGGATTTTCTGGTGGAGGGTTTCTTCGGAGGCATTGTTCCTGCAATTAAAACAACCGTTAAACATGTGCACAGAGTAGCATTGGGTTGTGAACATAAAAATGAAGCGTGAAACATCATAAATAGGTACATACCTATAATTCTTTCTAATATAGTTTTCTAATACTTACTAAACTTTGGACGACTTATCTGAATTGTTGGCTCTGGTCCTCTGTTTGTTATGAAAACTTTGCCATGCAGAATAAGATCATGCATAATGACTTCGATAGTATATAACTAGAGAGAATCTATATGTCATATCAAACAATTAATATGACTAATAAATGTAATTCAAAATAAAACTACCGTTGATTCTCTACAATTAAACCCTAACTGGTTGACGACGGAGGCACGGAGGCAGATGCATTGTATTAGCAAGTTAAAATAGATTCCTTTGATTCACGCACGGATTAGCAACTAATGTGTGATCCAAAATATTATTCACACTTTAAATGCGTCATACCTAACGGATCTGTCGGTAAAATGTCTCATCATGTTGTATCTCTCCGGCGTGGAGGTCGAGGATCGACACTTTAAAATGTAAAATTAATGTGTATTTTATTTTTTAACTCTTCGACGCTGAAATCGTGTTGGTTGTCGGCAATCGGTGATACCACTTTGCCCTTTGCGTGACGCTTACCTTTTCGTTTTCCTGTTGAAGCCGAACGGATCGGTCTTCAGCGATACCTCTGCCAAAGTTCAATCGTAAAATAAAGACTTTCATCTACCAACGTCGATGAAGATCGGCGTTTGGCTATTTGAAACTTCTCAAACGATTTTCATCACCTTTCACGTTTACCGATGTCAAACTCCTAAGCACGTCAAGGAAATATTTAGTGTGTTGATTCCTTATGTAGCTCGTTAAGGACCCTTTAACGATTAAGATGATTCTTTGATGTATGTTTAGGAAGGCTTTAGAAAATTCAAACATGAACATAAAAATAAGCGCAAGTATAAGTTTCATACTGAAGGCAAAACAGACAGTGTAAAGGATCAAGAGGTATTCAAAAGTAAAAATGAACATATACTTTTAGGGTGTGTTGAGTGGTCAACAAATGGTGATTCATTGGGCGAAAGCAGAATCTCTATTCCTCCTTCATTTCCTTTGACCCTGACTCATGACTCGATTTTTTTATTTTTTTTCTTATTGGATTCACTATTTTAGGGCTTGGCCATTTACTGGGAGGGCATCAGGTTCTCCCCTCAGAATCTGCAATCGATAAGCTCCTGCCTCAATTTTCTCAACTACCTGGAAAGGTCCAAGCCATACACTACTACATTGGGCGCAAATTACGATGAAATATTACGACGGTTTAAGATTTCGTCGTATTTTTTTTTCTTTTTTTGGACTAAATATACTTTTTTTTTCATTGTCCAAATGTTGGTCACTCTAGCGACCAACCTTCCAAGTTGGTTGTTTTAACGACGAAAATTGGTCGGTAGAGCGACCAACCCCCAGTTAGTCGCTATAGTGACCAACAATGGCACGTGTGAGAATCAACGGTCATTTATGGAAAATCAATCCTATATATATCTCAGTTACAACAAATTTGCTATAGTTGCGACAATCATTTTCTACAGTTGCGAAAATCGTTCGGGTGTTCTGATGCAATGGTGTTTTGGTTTTTTATGAAATCTTGATTTCAATTCTCTTTCAAGAAGAGAAACATTGAATTGATCAAACTCTACGTAGCTGATATTTTGAAGGTTAGTACTTAAAAAATTTATGTGTGATTTAGTAATTTGGTGCTATTGAACTATTTTATGGTTTATTTTCACTTCTTAAATCAAATTTTATGGTTTATTTTAACTCCTTAGAAAGATTTTATGGTTTATTCACTTTTGATAGAGTAAAAAGATTACTGATTCAACTACAATCACTCTAATTAGATTCAAGCACTCTAATTTTTTCCTTATATTTCATGGAACTTCTTGAATATCTAAGTATCCTTGCCTTAGTAAATTTACATTTAGGGTTTTCTCCTTGAGTTGGAAAAGAACCAACTAGAAGTGAAGAGAAGTGGCTTTTTTGTTGATATTGGGCATCAATACTCTTGTGTATCCCTAAAGCTACCCTAATTTTTATTAGGGACTTAATATTATATAGTGTGATTTTGGTTGATAATAGATCCAC
>JZKD02S0383216.1:0-18455 GCA_000966675.3 Picea glauca
GAAGGATTGGCAGTCTCCTGACGAGCTTGGGCTTTACCAAGAGTAAAGTTGATTCTAACCTTCACCTCAAGGTTATGAATGATGAGCCAGTGGTGTTGCTACTATATGTATATGATGCATTCTTGAAAAGATGAAGAAAATATCATCACAAAATGAAGAAGAATCTCACTACAGAGTTTGATGGAATACCTAATGCATTATCTCTTAGGTCTTGAAGTTTGGAAAAACATAGAGAATATATTCCTTAACCATGGGAAGTATACAGTTGAAATACTGAAGAGATTTGATATGTTGGAGTGAAAATCTATGAATACACCCATGGAAACAAAGTTGAAGCTCTTGGTTGACACTTCATCAGAATTGATTGATGCTACACTGTACAGACAGATCATTGGATCGCTAATGTATCTGACGAATACCAGGTCAGATGTAGGTTTTTCCTTGAGTTGGTATCTGGTAGAATCCAGACATGTTCACCTTGATGATGCAAAAATGTGATGAGATACCTTAAGGGTACGTTGGATTTTGGTCTCAGATATAATGGAGATCATGACTTTGGGATGTTGTTTCAATCTGGGGTCAGCCATGACTTTATGACAAAGTAGGGAGAAATTCAGCATTGCTCCAAGCATGGCAGAAGCGGAATACATTGTTGCATGTTCCTCCCACTGTGAAGTTGTATGGCTTCAGATGTTGTTGACAGATCTATTTGATCTAGAGATGGAAGCCATCAAGATCCCATTTGATAACCAGAGTTGTATAAATATGATAGAGAACCATGTGTTCCATGATGAGTCGAAGGACATAGAGATCCGGTATCACTTCACTCATGATATGATTCAGAGAGGAGCTATAAAGCTCCAATGTATTGGCACAAATGAACAAGTTGCAGATGTGTTGATCAAGGCCCTGTCTCGTGTAAATTTTGAGCACTTTCGAGACAATATTGATATAGTTCAAAAGGACCTCCCTCAAAAGGGGGAGTGGTGTGCATTATACTATCGTATCCTGATCAGAAGTGGTAGCTCCATTAGGATTTCATATCCTAAATAATATTTTGATTCCTGGGCAGATCCTTTGGATCTGTCAAAGTACCACAAAATGTTGTTGAGTTTCCAGCCTTGTGTTGTGATGCCAGCTTCGTGCTAATGATGTGTTGTCAGCCTCGTGTTGTGATGCCAGCTTTGTGTTGATGATGTTGTGTTTCCAGCCTCGTGTATTGATGCCATCTTTATGTTGTTGATGTCTTTCCAACCTCATGTTGTGATTCCAGCTTCATGTTGATGATGTTGTATTTCCAACCTCGTGTTGTGATGCCATATTCACTTTGATGATGTGTTGTCAGCCTCGTGTTGTGATGCCAGCTTCGTGTTGATAATTTTTTGTTTCCAGCCTTGTGTTGTGATGCTAGCTTCGTGTTGATGATATTGTGTAGCCAACCTCATGTTGTGATTCCATCTTCGTGTTGAATATTCTCATCCTAGTGTTGATGTTGATGATGCTCCAGCCTTTGTTCTTTGATATTGTTGTTGTTGATGTTGTATCATCCTTTTGTTTTTATTGATGATGATTATGTATTAGTGTTATACTAATCCATGTTCATAAAAATGATGATGATTCCACTTCAGCTTCTTGCTGAAGATGGTGATGATGATGCCATTTCAGCTTCTTGTTGAAGATGATGATGATGATGCCACTTCAGCTTCTTTCTGAAGATGATGATGATGATGTTGTTTCATCCTTCATGCTGAAAACGATGATGTTACTTTAGCCTCATGATAAAGAAGATGATGATGTTACTATAGCCTCACGCTAAAGAAGATGATGATGTTACTTTAGCCTCATGCCTATGAGGATGATGATGTTACTCCAACTCCATGTTGTGAATGATGATGATGATAAAAACTTCTGATGATTTATAGATATGTCAGTCTGTGTTCCAGATGTTGTTGATGTTGTTGCACTCTCTCTCTCCTAATGATGTTGTAGAATACCCTTCTTGTTAAGGGGGACTGTTGAAATATTTTAACTGCAACGAACATTATATTTATTATTAATGTATTATTCATTAGATCAATCCCTTTTGTGGATTGATCATGTCGGGCATTGTAAATGACCAAATCCCCTTTTGTGGATTGGTCAAACCCTATTTGTAACATACAAATTAAGAAGTTGACCCCCATGCAAACTAAAGTGGTTCTAGCCACCCAAAAAGAGAAGTCGCCCCTGCCAGTGAAAAGACACTTCCTTTCAGCACCTGCCAGATTGTATAAACAAAGGAGGCCAGCACCTCATTTGTTCATTCACTCATTCGATCATCTAGAGCGCAAGTTTGATAGCTACAGTTGGAGAAGAAGGAAGAGAGAGAGGCGCATTACTTAGGAGAGGATATTCTCTAGTGTTTGGTTTATTGTCTTGGCATTGTATTGGCTATCTNTGAGAAGTTGTGGAAAGAAGTTGGACCGGGAGAAGTAGAAGAAGGATAGATGGAAGAGTTGCAAGAGATGAGAAGACGGGAAATATTGGCCAGTCAAATATTAAGTGAGAGAGACACGCAGAGAGAAAGAAGTTCCCAGGAGGGTGGACAAGAAAGAGAAGGTGTAGAAGCAAGGAAGAAGGAAGTCGACATGGATCTTGAAGAGGAAATAAAATATTCAGCCTCGATGCCAAGAAAGATCAAGAATCTAGCTAAAGAGAACTCTCTAGAGGAAGAGAACGAGACCCCCCAGATCAAAGAAACCCACCCCGAAGCCAGTGGCACCAACCCTGAATCACTCATACCCCAAATGTCTTATATACCAATGGTAAATTTGATACTACCTTGTTATGATAATTTTGTTCCAGTATAGCTAGTTAGTCAGTTTCAACCAGGAAGTGCGAGTACAGGGAGGATATTGGGATCCCCTGGTAGGTTGCAACCGGAACTGATAGGTTTTATTTTGATAGGAGCAGTAAGATCAACAATGGCTGGTAACACGAGAGGTTCAATTGCTCAATACCTAGAATTCTAGGGTAAAGGAGATGAAGATGATGAGCAACATTGGTTCTTATGTGAAGCAATCTGGAGGTCTAGAGGGACTCCAGATGTGAATAAATTGGTTGAGTTCCAGACTACCTTGAGAGTCTGTTCTCTCAAATGGTACATGAATATTATTGAGCCAGAAGTGCCAGGAATGCAAGGTCAATTGTTCACACTTGACCAGTTATGGACAAGGTTCATAGAAAAGTTTAGGATACCTCAGTCAGAACAACAAGCGATGTATGAGTTGTGCAAGATTCAAGAAAGGGAAGGTGAATCAACCTAGGAATATAGCCAGAAGTTTAAATATGATATAGGGAGGTTAGTGCATCCAATCCATGAGGAAAATCAATGAGAATGGTATATTAAGGGATTTCTACCTCCAACATGGATTATGTTAATGCAACAATGGATAGCCACTTTGACAGATTCCTTGGAACACTCAATGAAGATTGAAGCCATGGAAGGATACCTGGGGATCCTGAAAGTGACCAGATCCCCAGCATATGAAACTTTGGCGCAACTACAAGGGAAAATATTAGTGCTTACAGAAAATATTCAAGAATTCACGATACCTAGACCAGGACGACCACGAGTCTAGTGTACTGGATGTTACATAGAAGGACATATGGTGAACGAATGTCCATGAATGAGGGGAATGGGACCTCCTCAGAATCAATTGGGACCCTCACTAGAACCCATGGGAGGAGTTGTGAAAGTATCTGTAAATTTACCATTCCATAACCTCACCCCATATCATGCTTTTTCAGGTAGCCAAGCATCATCATCAGTCGAGTATTACGAGATTTTCCGAATCCATGGGCATGGGCTGAGATAGTACCCCATTATTTAGAAGTGTTCAAAAGTACCAAATACTATACATTGTGAGTTTTGTGCATCTACCACACATACTACCAATCAATGTAGAGTGTTGGATGCACTTGCGGACATGCTGGATCGAACAACATTGAGGGTGAATGAAACCCCTCAGGGACCGGAAAGAGGTTGAGGAGGTGGAGCTGGAGAAGACTTCAAAGGAGGAAGAACCAAGGGAAGAGAACCAAGTAGATTCTAAAATTGTGATGAGAAAGGCCATATGGATAGAGACTGTCCTCATCTGAGGCGGCCATGGTGCTCTCACTGCATACTCAATGGGCACGCAACTGAAGACTACCCAGAACTAATTGCAAAATGGGAAGATCGGGTATACCAATGAGGAACTAAACTCATCAATTCATAAATCGAGATAGTTATTAGAGGGAAACTTCCCAACCTTAATATCGTCACTCGAGGAGGGGAAAATACTAGCGTCAATGCTGATAATTTACCTCAGATCCAGAAAGCAACACCTAAGGAATATAGGTATGATCCTATGAAACATAAGTTATTATTTAAAAATTTCATAGAAGTATTTCATAATATCCCTATCCCTGAGATGCAATATAAACCCCCTTAGCCTATTATTTACCCTAAGATTGTGCAAGTCCCTTCTTCACCCCCTGAACCAAGAAACCCTATAGTCACGATGAGACAACCTAAGAAACCACAAAATGTAGTCGACCTTTGGTTTCAGTTATTTTCTGATATTCTTGGGGATGACCAATTAACAGAAAAGTTGTGCAATGCACTACACCTAGTTCTAGGGAATGAATAACCCATAGAACAAAGAATAAGGACTAATATTCCTGAGAAGATTACTCAGAGAGTGTCAACAAGGAAAGTACGAACTAGAAAAGAGTTTAGACTAGTAGCCCAGCTAGATGAGTTTGAGATTAAGGATGTTATGTTACATCTAGGATTTGATGTTAACATACTTCCTAAAAAGAATTGGGAAGCCTTAGGAAAACCCCAGTTGACATATTCCCCAATCCAACTAATAATTTCCAATCAATATTGTATTTTCCCAATAGGAAGACTGGAGAATGTGGAAATAGATGTTGTGGGAGTGAAGATTGTAGCTGATTTTGAGGTGATTGAAATCATGGGGGATAAGGAACCTTATCCTGCACTACTTGGTATTGATTGAGCCTATGAAAACTATGCGGTGATTGATCTAAATAAAGACACTATGACATTTGAGGCAGACTAAATCAAAGTAGTTCAACCCTTGGATCTGTATGTAGGCCTTCGATACACGGAGCCAACAAACAACAATATGGAAGGAGAAGACTTGGATCAGTTGTAAATTGTAACAGAAGGAACAAGATAATATTACATAAATCCTACTATCGATGGATCAGTAAGTTGGAGGAGTATACAATCAATGAACAAAGATTCATAACTGACATTTGACAGTTGGTAGCAAGGCTCATACAAAATATTTTCAAGAAGATGTGAAACTATCAGGGAAATTAGATAGGTTGGAACTGAGGTCAGAGAACATCGAATATATTATGGTACCTCAAGACTTAACAATTTTCTTGTCAGCATGGAAGAAAAGGTAGTGGAGAATCAAAGGATCTTAGTATTGGATTTAGCCCTCCAGGACACCCTGGCCAAATGGTAGGCCAATCACAAATCCTTACTCGAAAATTGGGACGATGTGAAGCAAGCTATAAAATATATTTCAAGATAAGGAGTAGCTGGAGTCAAATATGCGAACGGATTTCCAAGTTGCGCAACTTTTCAACGAACAGACTGATCCAAAAGAACATATTGAATAATGCATGACATAGTGGAAAGTTGTGGAAATACCATCTCTCTTATGGGTTCAAGTATTTCCCCATTCACTAGGTCCAATTCCGAAAGCTTGGTTCATGCATGAAGAAACCAGAAGACATACCAGTGACTAGAAAATGTTGGAAGATCACTTTTGCAAGGACGTTTCATTTACAAGTACCCTAAGCTTAAAGTAGTCTTGTGAAGAATTAAAGAATTTTTTTTACAGACACTAGTAAACATAAATCATACCTAGTGGAATGTGCAAAGCATCATAGATAACTTTATACCAATCTTCACCTAAACTTGGAAAAGAGACCTATATAATTCTATAAGATTGATAAGGATTTGGAAAGCCCAGATGATTTAGAAGTATTGAGAAACTTAGCCATTAAGGAGACAAAAGGGAACAGAGAAATCCAGAACATCATAACCATCCAGACTGATGGTTCTTATAATCACCCATTGAAGTTGTGCAAATTCAATATAGGGACCACAGAGAAACCTAAGATAACTATGTTGGGAGATTATTGGGATGAGCAAACTAGCCAAGAAATACATAGTCTGTTGCGAGAATATGAGGATTTGTTCCCAAGTACATTTTCAGAGTTAAAAGGGATTAAAGGAGTTATGGTAGAGATGAAAATTGAACTGAAACTAGGATCAAAGCCTATGAGGCATAGACCATACTTCCTTAACCATAGAGTGAAAGAGAAGGTTAAGAGAGAAATAGACAAGATGTTGGAAGCTGGACTTATTTTTGCAGTCGAAGAAGCAGAATGGGTCAACCCAATTGTCATCAAGAGAAAGAAATGCACAGAGGATATTAGGGTCTTTGTAGACTACAGAAGCCTTAACTATGCATGTGTGCATGACCCTTTCCCAACACATTTTACTGATCAGGTGCTAGAACAGGTTGCGGGGAAATAATCTTACTCATTTACAGATGGATTTTTTAGGGCATCACCAAGTAAGGATTGTTGAAGAGGAAAAAAATAAGACCACATTCATAATAGAATGGGGATCATTCGCATACAATGTGATGCCATTTAGCCTAAAGAACACCCCTGCAGTTTTCTCCATGATTTTAATAACAAATTTCCGATAATTTATTCACAAATTTATAGAAGTTTATATGGATGTTTGGATAGTATATAATCTTCTCAAGGAGCATGTAGCGCTACTACGTCTGATGTTTGACAGATGTAGAGAATTGCATATATCACTGGAATTTCTCTCAAAACATCTTCAAAATACCTCAAGATCGAATGGTCTTCAATGCTTGTTATATTTTCTTTGGATTCCTCTTCCATATGGGATGAAAACATCTGACATCCCTTCCTGAAGCTCTTCTTCAAATGCATAGTTGAAATCTCTCTAAAGACTACAACTCTTGGAATTCCTTGAATCTTTCCTTGCTTCCCTTCCTCATCAAGACATGTGATTGTCTTGTTGTAACATTCTAGGACAACATGATGTTTCTCCAACCAATCCATGACAATTAGAGATTCATATGAACCCAAAGTTATGATGTTTACATGTACCTTTGTGTTGAGTCCATTCATGTTTATTTGAAAATATTTAACTAACTCGTTGATTTTCCTCTTAGCCCCCGTGGCTAACTGAACCAACCAATATTTATTATGCTTACTTCTTTGCAAGTGAAATATTTCAATAATGATAGAATTTATGTAACTATGGCTAGCTCAAAAATCAATCAAAATTTCTATGGGTTGATTTTCAATCTTATATTCCACTTCGATCATGGGGGATTGATACTATGCCTTCTTATTGTCCAAGGCTTCATAAATAGTTGGCATGCTTCATCCCATGTATTTCACTCTTTCAACCTCCTTAGTATTGTGGGAAATTCTCATTCTTTCTCCTTTGTGAGGTAAGTCCCTATATAAGTGATTTCCCTCACATCCCCAACATTGCATCAAATGTTTCCTTGGCCTCTTTCCAAATTAATTTGCATTCTTCTTCTCATTTTGGGATGACTGACTTTGTTGATTTTCTTGCGAGTTATTTCTAAAAAAGGATGGCTTAAAACCTTTCTACCTTTTCTCATTTTTCCATTTCATCTTGTCATTCCAAGCCTTTTGGAACACTGACCCTCCTTTGCTCTGCTCATAAAGGTTCCTTTATCTCTTTATGGTTTCTTCCAGGGTCTTTAGATTATCATATTGTATATTGTCACTATAGAAGGAAGGTAACCCACTTAGAAACCTTTGGATTTTGACTTTGTCATCCTTGATTAAGTCAACATACTTCAACAATTCAAAGAATCGTTTCTCATATTCCTCCATTGTCATGGTTCCCAACTTGGATTCTAAGAACTCTTTCATCTTTCTCTCATAGTAATGCCCAGAAAAATATTTATCTTGGAAATATCCTTTGAAATGCCTCCATCATATCATTTTCTCATTGACGTTCTTGGCTTTCTTAAGTTGATCCCACCACATGGATTCATTTCCTTGCAAGTGGTAGGTGGAAATTCTATCTTCTACCTGATATGGGTAATCATGCAGCTGGAAATATTTATTCATTTCCAATGGCTAGAACTCTGCCTCTTCACCCTTCCGGTGTTCACCATTGAAAGTAGGTGGCTTGCTTTTATTGAGTTCATCTTGCAAGATGTCTGCCTCAGGCCTTCTTCTTTTCCTCCGAACAAGAGACACACTTGGGATGCTCCCTGGCCCTAATCTTGCATGATTTATTTTAGTGGAATTACTTGGATAATGATGGTGCCTACTCATGTTTCTTGATTTCCTATCATTTCCATGATCATCCATTTTTCTATGGGATCTAGATGTTGGTGATTTTCTAACACTAGCTACTTCCTTGGTTCTATAATCCTTGTTAACTTTCTTATGCAAAATATTTTTTGCATATTTAAGCTATGAAGTATCTTTTCCCGAGCCTTTATAATACTTTCATGATCATCTATGTGTCTCTACACTTCCCTATGCAGGCTTCTCATAGTGACATGATATTTCCTATCTCTTCTTCCATTTGACTATGTCTCGGCATTCCCCATGTTGACATGCAGACCTATGATTTCTTCCTCATGGTTGTAATATCCTTGAGAATATTCCATAAATCCATTCCTCATATAATAACTAAAGTTGTTTTATGTAGCTCTAATTATGCAAGAAATGTGGATATAATAATTATTGTTAGAAATATGCATAGCATAAAACATTTCATCATATAGAATAAAAATTATTTACTCATCAATTTATTAAGGACACATTTAAAAAATTAAAATTTTGATTTTCTTGATGCATTCCTCCCTGAAACATCTTTCCAACGACTGTACTCATGCCTCAATTTGAATTGTGAGTGAAAATTTACAACAATTACATGTTGCAATTCCACTCTTTTTACTGCTACAAAAATCTATTTATTAATTTTTGAGAAATTGAACTTCCAAAAACAAAATTATGGGTTGAAATATGTCTTCTATTCCTCAATACCTTTCCAATGATTATTTGTTTGCTCAAATCCGAGCTCCAAGCTAAAGTTATGGTCCGGATAAGTTTAGGTTGTTTTACTCAATTTACTCATGTATGCTACATGTGTCTTATTTCTCTTCATGCACATTTTCAGGTACCCATAACATAAATTTGAATCCATCACTATCTTCTATGGGTCATAATATTTCCATCTACTTCTCATATGCCCCAAACGGAATTATGAGCTAGGCATTATGCCCTCTAGGAGTAAATCAGGTGCCAAAATTTTACCCTCATTGTTTTGGTTGTAACTTTCTCATACGAGCTCTGTTTTCCAAATTGTTTAGCTTGTTGGATATCTCTCTATGATTTATTTTAATTTAGATGCAGAGAAAATTTTCACCTTGTTACACTCTATTCTCATGGGTTTTGACTTGCTAAAAATGTCGTTTAGGGCCTAAGAAATTCCCCACAAGTTAATGACCTTCCAAAACCACAAAATTTCATAAACATTTGATTGTTTTGTTGTGTTAAAATCCATTTAAATATCACCCATTAATCCCAAATCATGATGCACAACAAACTTTTATATAACCTTATCGGCCATTAGCGATTGGCATCATCCTTTGGGCACACACATCATTTTTCCTCAACTGTCGATACGACTATCGGTCATTAGCGCAACTCCTCGACGACCGAATTGTGCACAACTCCAAACCATGCAAACTATCTGTCGACATTTGGATTTGAGTGATATTCATTGGAAAATGGAACTCCCAACAAATTTGTATTGGCAATCGACGATCCCCAATGGTTTTTAAATATGCCTTCCCCAAATAAATTGATTTGACCATCGACCATCGACCACTTAAGTTACCTCACGTGGCATGACACATGGATGTTGACGTGGAATGACACCAACTTTTATAATAAAAAGGTCTCAAACTTATCCCAAGAAGCAATAGTTTGGGGTTGTTGTGAAAAATACCAAGTGGCAGCATTTCCTTCGAAGGTGTAAGGGAAAATCCTCCACACGCCATCTTCGTGTTTGACGTTTCGAAGCCTAACTTCTAACATGAAATTTTGCTATGATCTTCAACTGATTTCTTCGAATCGGGGTCTAATTTGGGTAACCACTTTTCAGGATGTTTGGGTAATGGATGTTGAGGTCCGNTGAGAAGTTGTGGAAAGAAGTTGGACCGGGAGAAGTAGAAGAAGGATAGATGGAAGAGTTGCAAGAGATGAGAAGACGGGAAATATTGGCCAGTCAAATATTAAGTGAGAGAGACACGCAGAGAGAAAGAAGTTCCCAGGAGGGTGGACAAGAAAGAGAAGGTGTAGAAGCAAGGAAGAAGGAAGTCGACATGGATCTTGAAGAGGAAATAAAATATTCAGCCTCGATGCCAAGAAAGATCAAGAATCTAGCTAAAGAGAACTCTCTAGAGGAAGAGAACGAGACCCCCCAGATCAAAGAAACCCACCCCGAAGCCAGTGGCACCAACCCTGAATCACTCATACCCCAAATGTCTTATATACCAATGGTAAATTTGATACTACCTTGTTATGATAATTTTGTTCCAGTATAGCTAGTTAGTCAGTTTCAACCAGGAAGTGCGAGTACAGGGAGGATATTGGGATCCCCTGGTAGGTTGCAACCGGAACTGATAGGTTTTATTTTGATAGGAGCAGTAAGATCAACAATGGCTGGTAACACGAGAGGTTCAATTGCTCAATACCTAGAATTCTAGGGTAAAGGAGATGAAGATGATGAGCAACATTGGTTCTTATGTGAAGCAATCTGGAGGTCTAGAGGGACTCCAGATGTGAATAAATTGGTTGAGTTCCAGACTACCTTGAGAGTCTGTTCTCTCAAATGGTACATGAATATTATTGAGCCAGAAGTGCCAGGAATGCAAGGTCAATTGTTCACACTTGACCAGTTATGGACAAGGTTCATAGAAAAGTTTAGGATACCTCAGTCAGAACAACAAGCGATGTATGAGTTGTGCAAGATTCAAGAAAGGGAAGGTGAATCAACCTAGGAATATAGCCAGAAGTTTAAATATGATATAGGGAGGTTAGTGCATCCAATCCATGAGGAAAATCAATGAGAATGGTATATTAAGGGATTTCTACCTCCAACATGGATTATGTTAATGCAACAATGGATAGCCACTTTGACAGATTCCTTGGAACACTCAATGAAGATTGAAGCCATGGAAGGATACCTGGGGATCCTGAAAGTGACCAGATCCCCAGCATATGAAACTTTGGCGCAACTACAAGGGAAAATATTAGTGCTTACAGAAAATATTCAAGAATTCACGATACCTAGACCAGGACGACCACGAGTCTAGTGTACTGGATGTTACATAGAAGGACATATGGTGAACGAATGTCCATGAATGAGGGGAATGGGACCTCCTCAGAATCAATTGGGACCCTCACTAGAACCCATGGGAGGAGTTGTGAAAGTATCTGTAAATTTACCATTCCATAACCTCACCCCATATCATGCTTTTTCAGGTAGCCAAGCATCATCATCAGTCGAGTATTACGAGATTTTCCGAATCCATGGGCATGGGCTGAGATAGTACCCCATTATTTAGAAGTGTTCAAAAGTACCAAATACTATACATTGTGAGTTTTGTGCATCTACCACACATACTACCAATCAATGTAGAGTGTTGGATGCACTTGCGGACATGCTGGATCGAACAACATTGAGGGTGAATGAAACCCCTCAGGGACCGGAAAGAGGTTGAGGAGGTGGAGCTGGAGAAGACTTCAAAGGAGGAAGAACCAAGGGAAGAGAACCAAGTAGATTCTAAAATTGTGATGAGAAAGGCCATATGGATAGAGACTGTCCTCATCTGAGGCGGCCATGGTGCTCTCACTGCATACTCAATGGGCACGCAACTGAAGACTACCCAGAACTAATTGCAAAATGGGAAGATCGGGTATACCAATGAGGAACTAAACTCATCAATTCATAAATCGAGATAGTTATTAGAGGGAAACTTCCCAACCTTAATATCGTCACTCGAGGAGGGGAAAATACTAGCGTCAATGCTGATAATTTACCTCAGATCCAGAAAGCAACACCTAAGGAATATAGGTATGATCCTATGAAACATAAGTTATTATTTAAAAATTTCATAGAAGTATTTCATAATATCCCTATCCCTGAGATGCAATATAAACCCCCTTAGCCTATTATTTACCCTAAGATTGTGCAAGTCCCTTCTTCACCCCCTGAACCAAGAAACCCTATAGTCACGATGAGACAACCTAAGAAACCACAAAATGTAGTCGACCTTTGGTTTCAGTTATTTTCTGATATTCTTGGGGATGACCAATTAACAGAAAAGTTGTGCAATGCACTACACCTAGTTCTAGGGAATGAATAACCCATAGAACAAAGAATAAGGACTAATATTCCTGAGAAGATTACTCAGAGAGTGTCAACAAGGAAAGTACGAACTAGAAAAGAGTTTAGACTAGTAGCCCAGCTAGATGAGTTTGAGATTAAGGATGTTATGTTACATCTAGGATTTGATGTTAACATACTTCCTAAAAAGAATTGGGAAGCCTTAGGAAAACCCCAGTTGACATATTCCCCAATCCAACTAATAATTTCCAATCAATATTGTATTTTCCCAATAGGAAGACTGGAGAATGTGGAAATAGATGTTGTGGGAGTGAAGATTGTAGCTGATTTTGAGGTGATTGAAATCATGGGGGATAAGGAACCTTATCCTGCACTACTTGGTATTGATTGAGCCTATGAAAACTATGCGGTGATTGATCTAAATAAAGACACTATGACATTTGAGGCAGACTAAATCAAAGTAGTTCAACCCTTGGATCTGTATGTAGGCCTTCGATACACGGAGCCAACAAACAACAATATGGAAGGAGAAGACTTGGATCAGTTGTAAATTGTAACAGAAGGAACAAGATAATATTACATAAATCCTACTATCGATGGATCAGTAAGTTGGAGGAGTATACAATCAATGAACAAAGATTCATAACTGACATTTGACAGTTGGTAGCAAGGCTCATACAAAATATTTTCAAGAAGATGTGAAACTATCAGGGAAATTAGATAGGTTGGAACTGAGGTCAGAGAACATCGAATATATTATGGTACCTCAAGACTTAACAATTTTCTTGTCAGCATGGAAGAAAAGGTAGTGGAGAATCAAAGGATCTTAGTATTGGATTTAGCCCTCCAGGACACCCTGGCCAAATGGTAGGCCAATCACAAATCCTTACTCGAAAATTGGGACGATGTGAAGCAAGCTATAAAATATATTTCAAGATAAGGAGTAGCTGGAGTCAAATATGCGAACGGATTTCCAAGTTGCGCAACTTTTCAACGAACAGACTGATCCAAAAGAACATATTGAATAATGCATGACATAGTGGAAAGTTGTGGAAATACCATCTCTCTTATGGGTTCAAGTATTTCCCCATTCACTAGGTCCAATTCCGAAAGCTTGGTTCATGCATGAAGAAACCAGAAGACATACCAGTGACTAGAAAATGTTGGAAGATCACTTTTGCAAGGACGTTTCATTTACAAGTACCCTAAGCTTAAAGTAGTCTTGTGAAGAATTAAAGAATTTTTTTTACAGACACTAGTAAACATAAATCATACCTAGTGGAATGTGCAAAGCATCATAGATAACTTTATACCAATCTTCACCTAAACTTGGAAAAGAGACCTATATAATTCTATAAGATTGATAAGGATTTGGAAAGCCCAGATGATTTAGAAGTATTGAGAAACTTAGCCATTAAGGAGACAAAAGGGAACAAAGAAATCCAGAACATCATAACCATCCAGACTGATGGTTCTTATAATCACCGATTGAAGTTGTGCAAATTCAATATAGGGACCACAGAGAAACCTAAGATAGCTATGTTGGGAGATTATTGGGATGAGCAAACTAGCCAAGAAATACATAGTCTGTTGCGAGAATAGAGGATTTGTTCCCAAGTACATTTTCAGAGTTAAAAGGGATTAAAGGAGTTATGGTAGAGATGAAAATTGAACTGAAACTAGGATCAAAGCCTGTGAGGCATAGACCATACTTCCTTAACCATAGAGTGAAAGAGAAGGTTAAGAGAGAAATAGACAAGATGTTGGAAGCTGGACTTATTTTTGCAGTCGAAGAAGAAGAATGGGTCAACCCAATTGTCATCAAGAGAAAGAAATGCACAGAGGATATTAGGGTCTTTGTAGACTACAGAAGCCTTAACTATGCATGTGTGCATGACCCTTTCCCAACACATTTTACTGATCAGGTGCTAGAACAGGTTGCGGGGAAATAATCTTACTCATTTACAGATGGATTTTTTAGGGCATCACCAAGTAAGGATTGTTGAAGAGGAAAAAAATAAGACCACATTCATAATAGAATGGGGATCATTCGCATACAATGTGATGCCATTTAGCCTAAAGAACACCCCTGCAGTTTTCTCCATGATTTTAATAACAAATTTCCGATAATTTATTCACAAATTTATAGAAGTTTATATGGATGTTTGGATAGTATATAATCTTCTCAAGGAGCATGTAGCGCTACTACGTCTGATGTTTGACAGATGTAGAGAATTGCATATATCACTGGAATTTCTCTCAAAACATCTTCAAAATACCTCAAGATCGAATGGTCTTCAATGCTTGTTATATTTTCTTTGGATTCCTCTTCCATATGGGATGAAAACATCTGACATCCCTTCCTGAAGCTCTTCTTCAAATGCATAGTTGAAATCTCTCTAAAGACTACAACTCTTGGAATTCCTTGAATCTTTCCTTGCTTCCCTTCCTCATCAAGACATGTGATTGTCTTGTTGTAACATTCTAGGACAACATGATGTTTCTCCAACCAATCCATGACAATTAGAGATTCATATGAACCCAAAGTTATGATGTTTACATGTACCTTTGTGTTGAGTCCATTCATGTTTATTTGAAAATATTTAACTAACTCGTTGATTTTCCTCTTAGCCCCCGTGGCTAACTGAACCAACCAATATTTATTATGCTTACTTCTTTGCAAGTGAAATATTTCAATAATGATAGAATTTATGTAACTATGGCTAGCTCAAAAATCAATCAAAATTTCTATGGGTTGATTTTCAATCTTATATTCCACTTCGATCATGGGGGATTGATACTATGCCTTCTTATTGTCCAAGGCTTCATAAATAGTTGGCATGCTTCATCCCATGTATTTCACTCTTTCAACCTCCTTAGTATTGTGGGAAATTCTCATTCTTTCTCCTTTGTGAGGTAAGTCCCTATATAAGTGATTTCCCTCACATCCCCAACATTGCATCAAATGTTTCCTTGGCCTCTTTCCAAATTAATTTGCATTCTTCTTCTCATTTTGGGATGACTGACTTTGTTGATTTTCTTGCGAGTTATTTCTAAAAAAGGATGGCTTAAAACCTTTCTACCTTTTCTCATTTTTCCATTTCATCTTGTCATTCCAAGCCTTTTGGAACACTGACCCTCCTTTGCTCTGCTCATAAAGGTTCCTTTATCTCTTTATGGTTTCTTCCAGGGTCTTTAGATTATCATATTGTATATTGTCACTATAGAAGGAAGGTAACCCACTTAGAAACCTTTGGATTTTGACTTTGTCATCCTTGATTAAGTCAACATACTTCAACAATTCAAAGAATCGTTTCTCATATTCCTCCATTGTCATGGTTCCCAACTTGGATTCTAAGAACTCTTTCATCTTTCTCTCATAGTAATGCCCAGAAAAATATTTATCTTGGAAATATCCTTTGAAATGCCTCCATCATATCATTTTCTCATTGACGTTCTTGGCTTTCTTAAGTTGATCCCACCACATGGATTCATTTCCTTGCAAGTGGTAGGTGGAAATTCTATCTTCTACCTGATATGGGTAATCATGCAGCTGGAAATATTTATTCATTTCCAATGGCTAGAACTCTGCCTCTTCACCCTTCCGGTGTTCACCATTGAAAGTAGGTGGCTTGCTTTTATTGAGTTCATCTTGCAAGATGTCTGCCTCAGGCCTTCTTCTTTTCCTCCGAACAAGAGACACACTTGGGATGCTCCCTGGCCCTAATCTTGCATGATTTATTTTAGTGGAATTACTTGGATAATGATGGTGCCTACTCATGTTTCTTGATTTCCTATCATTTCCATGATCATCCATTTTTCTATGGGATCTAGATGTTGGTGATTTTCTAACACTAGCTACTTCCTTGGTTCTATAATCCTTGTTAACTTTCTTATGCAAAATATTTTTTGCATATTTAAGCTATGAAGTATCTTTTCCCGAGCCTTTATAATACTTTCATGATCATCTATGTGTCTCTACACTTCCCTATGCAGGCTTCTCATAGTGACATGATATTTCCTATCTCTTCTTCCATTTGACTATGTCTCGGCATTCCCCATGTTGACATGCAGACCTATGATTTCTTCCTCATGGTTGTAATATCCTTGAGAATATTCCATAAATCCATTCCTCATATAATAACTAAAGTTGTTTTATGTAGCTCTAATTATGCAAGAAATGTGGATATAATAATTATTGTTAGAAATATGCATAGCATAAAACATTTCATCATATAGAATAAAAATTATTTACTCATCAATTTATTAAGGACACATTTAAAAAATTAAAATTTTGATTTTCTTGATGCATTCCTCCCTGAAACATCTTTCCAACGACTGTACTCATGCCTCAATTTGAATTGTGAGTGAAAATTTACAACAATTACATGTTGCAATTCCACTCTTTTTACTGCTACAAAAATCTATTTATTAATTTTTGAGAAATTGAACTTCCAAAAACAAAATTATGGGTTGAAATATGTCTTCTATTCCTCAATACCTTTCCAATGATTATTTGTTTGCTCAAATCCGAGCTCCAAGCTAAAGTTATGGTCCGGATAAGTTTAGGTTGTTTTACTCAATTTACTCATGTATGCTACATGTGTCTTATTTCTCTTCATGCACATTTTCAGGTACCCATAACATAAATTTGAATCCATCACTATCTTCTATGGGTCATAATATTTCCATCTACTTCTCATATGCCCCAAACGGAATTATGAGCTAGGCATTATGCCCTCTAGGAGTAAATCAGGTGCCAAAATTTTACCCTCATTGTTTTGGTTGTAACTTTCTCATACGAGCTCTGTTTTCCAAATTGTTTAGCTTGTTGGATATCTCTCTATGATTTATTTTAATTTAGATGCAGAGAAAATTTTCACCTTGTTACACTCTATTCTCATGGGTTTTGACTTGCTAAAAATGTCGTTTAGGGCCTAAGAAATTCCCCACAAGTTAATGACCTTCCAAAACCACAAAATTTCATAAACATTTGATTGTTTTGTTGTGTTAAAATCCATTTAAATATCACCCATTAATCCCAAATCATGATGCACAACAAACTTTTATATAACCTTATCGGCCATTAGCGATTGGCATCATCCTTTGGGCACACACATCATTTTTCCTCAACTGTCGATACGACTATCGGTCATTAGCGCAACTCCTCGACGACCGAATTGTGCACAACTCCAAACCATGCAAACTATCTGTCGACATTTGGATTTGAGTGATATTCATTGGAAAATGGAACTCCCAACAAATTTGTATTGGCAATCGACGATCCCCAATGGTTTTTAAATATGCCTTCCCCAAATAAATTGATTTGACCATCGACCATCGACCACTTAAGTTACCTCACGTGGCATGACACATGGATGTTGACGTGGAATGACACCAACTTTTATAATAAAAAGGTCTCAAACTTATCCCAAGAAGCAATAGTTTGGGGTTGTTGTGAAAAATACCAAGTGGCAGCATTTCCTTCGAAGGTGTAAGGGAAAATCCTCCACACGCCATCTTCGTGTTTGACGTTTCGAAGCCTAACTTCTAACATGAAATTTTGCTATGATCTTCAACTGATTTCTTCGAATCGGGGTCTAATTTGGGTAACCACTTTTCAGGATGTTTGGGTAATGGATGTTGAGGTCCGAGCACTGCCACGGCATCTTGATCTAGCCAAGGTCTAGCAGAATTTTTTTGATTAGCCATGGGAGTTGATGGGAGTGATTTTCGAGATTGATCAGATGAATAACTTCCTTCATCAAAGGATTCCTCTCTTGAAGAGGGTGGGGAAGACCCAGGTGGGGATGGAGGGAGATCAGATCCTCCAAAATATTGGATTAGTGCTTCAAAAGGATCGGTAATAGTATCACCTAATGTGTGATCAGGAAGACCAATGCCAAGAGGATATTCTTATTGATTGGAA
>JZKD02S0383238.1:0-18455 GCA_000966675.3 Picea glauca
CATATGTTATGCATCCAGAGGAACAGTAACCAAATGATATTTTTGGGATCGGCGGTTACAACGCATCTGATCCGCCTAAATATTCCCCTGCAGTGACAATGTGAACGTCGTACAAGCACACCAAATGCACTTCTTTTCATGTGGCACCCACGTGAAACGTTAAAACATGATTGGCTAGAGGTGTTCGGTAACAGTACCTTTGATCAGAAATTTAAAACCGATAAAGAAACATCTTCACGTTATCTCAGTGAATTCTGTGTGTGTCTGCGGTTAGCAGTGGAGAGTTGTTGCTATGTCCGTTCGATTCATAGATAGAGATTTTATATGCTGGTTGGTGCTTAGAAGCACTCGTCAAAGAACCTGCAACGAAACCATCGATTGCCCTGTCTGTTCTGTCTCGATGTTCCACAAAGTGCGGAGAGACAATATGGATTCTGACGTTACATATCTGCAGCTATGCTGATCTTCGAGGCTGAAGCGACATGAACGGAACAGTTTTCTGAGAAAATCTGAATCCATTGTTGGACTGGATTTTTTCGTTTCTTTATTGGTTGCTTCCACCGGAGCCTTGCAGCGTTTGAATGGTGGTAAGGGGACAATCCACATTCTTTTATGTAAATTGAGTTTCCGAGTAGTAGCTCATGGATTGCAAGATCCTAAGGGGATCCGCTGTGGATGCGACCGAGATAAACCCTAAATATATATATAGAAACTAAATACTAGTTGATCAGCACTCATCAGCACTGACCTAATTTGTTTTTCAAATATTTGTAGATTCAGCTCAGTTTGGATTTGGAATTCAAGGAGAACAGGGATTGCCATCGAATGGATAATAATGGGCCGCACCGTCATCAACATCATCATCGTTCTAGAAATCAGTCTTTCTCGTCCGCTCTGCTCGATGCAATTTGTAAGTCGACCGAAGACGAGGGAGGAATGATGGCGTACAAGAAGAGTAGCAATCGACAAGAGTCGAGAAATGTCGAGGCCGAGAATAATACACTTACGAGGAATTCCAGTTATAAACGCGTTGTCAGAATCGAAAGACAAAGGGAGGATGATCCATGGCTGAATAATGAAAAACCTATATGTGGGAGCTCTAGCAGGATCGGTGTTTTCAACTCTGAAAAATACGAAGCCGAAGCTGCATATAGCAAGCACAGAGAATTGCATCTGTCGTTTCAGCCTAATATATCTTCAGCACCATCATATTCTTCTGATTATACGAGCGATTCCACTTCCAACTGCCCATATTTATCTTCAGATGCGGAGTCCCTCTACAGACATACTTCTTCTATTTCTACTGCTAAAACAGAAAAGAATTCTCATCATGTGGGTCGTGGAGACAAAGCACGCAAATGGGCCGTTGGGCGAGATTGCTCTCGAGATTTACATGGAAAATCTTCGGTTAGAAATGGGGATTTTCGATCTACAGAGAAGCCTTTCAACCCTGCAGACCATCCTGCTAAGATTAAGTCAAAGTCCAAAACCAGTAAGGATTCCAAGAAGCCCAAGCAGCCAACCTCCCCTGGCAGGAAGCTCGCAAATTTTCTGAATTCGCTGTTTATGGCTGGAGGTACCAAGAAGCCAAAGCTTTCATTGTCTTCTTCTGTAAGTGAGTCCACCTCATATTATTCTTCTGAGAGAAAACCCGCCTCCGTTTGTTCATCTTCTTCTTCAGTCCATTCCAGGCCATGCTTGAGTAAATCATCCAGGGGCTCGAAGAACAGTAATGGGGTCAGAAGGTCTGTAACATTCTACCCAACAAGTGTGACTGTGGATGAGGACTCTCGCCCTTGTGGGGAGAAGTGTCTCCACAGAATGGGAAAATATCCAACCCCTAACCCAAATCCTTGTAATTATCCACACAAACATCCTTCCATGGATGCCTACCAGCTTCCGCTTCTGAGCCAAAAATTGAAATATCGTAGTCTTGAGAAGGATAGCCATGCTGCGGCCGCAGCAGCTAAGGAGATAATTGCGAAGTATCAGAAAACAAACAGCATTATGAAAGCTGTGGTAATTTCAGATCTTGAGAAACAAGACGAAGAGGACGACGAAGACGATGATGATGCCAGCTGTTCAAGTTCAGACCTGTTTGAGCTTGAGAATTTAGCAGGAATCGACATGAATAGCGTGTACCAAAAGGAGCTTCCTGTATATGAGACTACTCATTTGAAGACCAATAAAGCCATTGCAAAGGGGTTAGTTGTGTGATACTCCACACGCTGTAACCCTGACACAGTAATGTTCACATATTTCGTTGCAGGTTACATGATAATTGGTAGAAACTCAAATGAATAGTAAAATATAATAACATGTTTATGTTGATGAGTAGAGGCTCTTAGTTATAGCCATGAATCATCTACTCTACCCCATTGATTTAAGATGGGAATAAACAAAAAATTTCTTGTGCAGTGGCTGATATTTCGCCATGTTAGCTTATAGAATTTGTCTTACGACTGGTGTGAAGCTTGTTGTGGATATTCATTGTGATAAAAGTTTAGTTGTGATCGAAAAAATGCACTGCTGCAACGAAAACCGTGTCACTTGTGCTTGAAAATGATGCCATTTTAAAAGCATTGTTGTATTTGGCTATCCCCTCTACAAGGCAGAATGTCCTGGGATCACTGGAGGGGAATGTAACTAAGTGTGCTGAGGGAGATGGGGTTCATCTAGTTCTTGGCATTTCTAATACTGCTCATGGTACATATTGTATGCAATCAGGAATAGAGCATATGGGCATCTTCTGTCAAAAACTGCCAGATACTACCCTGCCCTCAATTGGGAAGCTGTGGAGCATTATCAATTACCTATGCAAGTTCCTCTGAATGATATGATTAATTGAACATGAATACTAGCGGATAGAATTTCATTGATGCAGAGCTGCTCTTGATTTGTTTTGCAGATATATAGAAATGATAAAAGGGAGGCAAGCTGCCTAATAGAAAGTAAGGCAGAGCAGCTCTGCATCATTTATACGCAGCTATAACCTTGGGAAACGAGTAGTTTATTGTTTTGCATCATTCATGGAAAACTCTTCAGTGAGAAGTAGTTTCTTAAATTTGTAAAGTCTTTAAGTAAATAGGTCATCGGCTTGCGTTTAAAACTGAGAATATCCATCTTAAGATTGGAATGTTTATTATGAAATTCTTTGGAAATGCAGGTAATGTATAATATGAAGAGCTGGAGTGAACAAGCTTAGACTTCACAGATTAGTTTTGTGCTTACAAGAGTCTTGTGTATATAGTTGTAATTAAGGACCGTTGTTGTTGAGAAACAGTGACAACCAGAGGGGTGCAGATATCAACAGACTTACGAAGCTCATTCTTAAAGCATCTTAGTGCTATTATGGATATGTGTTAGCCTTTGTCTCA
Organism: Picea glauca; assembly: GCA_000966675.3. Taxonomy (NCBI): domain Eukaryota; kingdom Viridiplantae; phylum Streptophyta; class Pinopsida; order Pinales; family Pinaceae; genus Picea; species Picea glauca. The sequence continues at coordinate 3,378 of JZKD02S0383238.1, forward strand.
AGCATAATGTGGGCATTAATCAAAGGCTATGTGAAACCCAAAAAAGAGGAACCTAGATCAACAATTGAAGCACATACAAACTCGTATAAGAACCTAGTTTATTTTATTTATTTTAGAGCTCACACAGGTCAAAAGTCTACATAGTAATTTACAAATATGAGCAGATAGCATTTTCATTGTGAAACATGTATCCACTAGAAAAACATGAATTACAAAACTCCAATGACAAGACAAATTATAATTTCGAATAAACTTTATTCTACACACTATGGATGTGCTTTGTAGTGGCATATAAACTTTTATTGTTAAATGGAAGCATCAATTGCATTTCCCACAAAGGACAATTATGGGAAGTTGTCATCATGTTGGGAATCAAAGTATAAAATCAATATCGTGTATGTTATTACATTTTCTGTTATTCAGACACTTTAAATAGTGGACTGTAATGGTCAGTTTTAGGTGTCCTCTAATATCCATGTTTCCTAGTTTGTAATTAATCATTAATTATGATCGCTATGCTATGACATGTGAACAATGTAGATGTATTATTGTTTAAAGATTGTCAATAACTGATTGTGGGAGTGATGCCTTGAAGTATTGGTCATGATATCATTAGAGGAAAGAGTGAGGAAACTGTAGAGAGGGTTCATTATGTCAAAATGACCCCAAATTCTCTTTGTTGAAATAATAAACCTCATCCTAATCCCAAGGAAAAATCAGTTAATGAGAAAAGGAAGGGTGGTTGAAAAATCAACTATCTCAATTAATGGAAGCATGGCGGGTCTGACTGGGGAAGTACCACAAAGTGTAGTTTCCTGTAGGCCCAGATTGACCCGAGTTCCTTCTGACAGAAGGGAGAGGACAGGTCCAGAACCTTCCTGGGGAGGAAAAAGGCATGCAAGAATATAGACGAAAACAAACAAGAAGGAGACCATGCCCACATGGGGGGTGTGCGACGTGGATATGCAGAGAGAAAGGAGGAGAATGCATGAGGCTCTCAGGTACTAAAGAAGAACTAAAGGATTAAGTTGTCCTGGTTAAAAGGAGAGAACAAGAGAAAGGATCTATGAGAGTTTACAAAAAACATGACCTGACCAGAAGGTCATGAGCTTGATGCTCAGGGAGCATTTGATAAACCTCGCTGAGGCTGTGACAAAGCAAGGATTTCTTAGAAATTGCAAAATTTCCCTAGTGATATCATGGCTTGGCACGGGGGTGGCCAGAGCGCTAAGAATGAATGTCTCTGCCTACAGTTGGGTGGAAAGGAGAATACCCATAGTCAGTTGGTCGGTGATCGACTGTAATAGATAAGTATTTCATATACCCTGTGTACTAGAATTGAAATGAGTGGTTGGATGTCTCTGTCTATGACTAAAATTTGCATTGCATGATTAATATTAGTAATGATTATTGTTCTTCTGTGAACCCCTGCATTTGAATGGTTTTTCTTTGCCTCTACTTAGCAAGAAGAGAACTATTAGACGTGGGTCTTCAAATGAAATTAGGAATAAGATTATGGTTTCTCTACTGGTTGAAAAATCCTTAAGGCAATTTTTTGAAGGATTGATTTTGTAATGTAAGAGTCGGGACAGATTTCGCTAGAATGCTTCAGTCCTCTCGACTCCTCGAATTTACCTTCACATAGTACTAGATTCGAGCTCTGTGGATGGAGGGTGCCTCCTTAAAACCATTCATCCCTGTGATCGAGGGCTCATGCCCATGGCCCTAACAAAATCACGACTAAGAGTTGAGTGTGTAGCCCCGGAACTTGTCATGGAATCCATATGACTAGGACCTTGGAACTCTTTGCTAGGTCTGAAAGGAGCTAAGCTATCTTGGCTTCGGGACTCGAGGAGTCCAGAGCTCCAGGATGTTATAACTTTACCACATGCAAAACCAACCGAAGGAAAACTGCTGGTACGATTACTAGAGAGGTTGACCGACATCTCGTAGTTTCCTTATCTGCGACTGTGGGATTTGTCCCATCATTAAACCCTAATAAACTTCTCATTCACGAAGTAACGTGAATCGTAGATATGAGGATATTCAGGATCTCCCCTCACCATTGGATTGATGTCGTGATCATTCAACATTGATCAACTCTAGGAGTAAAAAGGAAACTAAACAACCAAACCCCCGAACTCTGAATTCATGAAGTGATGAGGACCATCGATCCAAGGATGCTTTGAGATCTCTCTTGACCGTTGGATCTAGATTGTGGTCAGTACGACATTAACCACTCCGAGATTAAAAAAGGAAACTAAACAACCAAACCCTCGAACGTCAAAGTCGTGAAGCGACGAGGATGCTTTGAGATCTCTCTTGACTATTGGATCTAGAACATGGCCAGTCTGGCACTAACCACACCGAGAGTAAAAGGGAAACTAAACAACCAAACCCCTGAACATCGAAGTTGTGAAGCAACAGAGGCCATAGATCTATGGATCTACATGGACCTATCTCGGCCGTGGGATAAAAGTATATTGAGAGGTTACTGGTGGGAGTTTGGACTTTGGAGGTCTAGGCGATTTTGTAGGTAGGATAGGATGGAGGCTCCCGGAGGTTGTCATTTCATAGTGACGTGGCATGCTAATGTCACCTAGGGTGACATGGACCCATGCTCGACATGCCACGTTTCACCTTGATTCATGTTTTTTATAGACCTTATAAGCCAATTAGAACGTCACACATGTCTCCCATTGATAGGGCCATGTGTCATCTCTATCCTTTGTCGTGTGTCAACCCCCTGGCACATTCTTGGTTGGCCTAATAACTGGTGGAATATCCAAGGCACCGTGTGTTCAGGACTTCGGGAAACTTGGGATGCTGAAACGTTGGGGTTAAACGACCAAAGGCCCGAACCTCCCTGTCCCTACCTCTACATTTAACGTGCCACCACATGTAATTGTGGACCCTTCGAGAGTCAAGGGTTTCAAAACTCTGAAGGTTTGGAGTGATATATTGGATAAGTCGAAAGGGCCGATGGACCAAATTTACTTTCCCGCTCGTGCAAGCTGTAAGAATAATTTAAATATAATTAATTAACTAATTGGGACCCTCTCCGTAGCTTTGACATTCGATAGTTTTAGGGTTGATTTATAAGAGCATGAGGAGGAACTTTCGCCGAAGTCCAGAGACTTAGTTTCATATCAAAATTAGTACTCCTAAGTAATCTTTTGAAGTCTTTAGTTATATTATAATATAATTCAAAATAATTATATTATAATATGATTAATGAAAGAAAATTTTGGCAATGTTTAATTAAATTAATAGGCCTATAAGAGCTAGACAAGCGTCAACCTCGGGTTGGGATAGTCTTTGTATGCTATGTTGAGGTGGCATGCCAAATGATAGGGAGCCACGTGGATGCCACATGGTGATGAGAGACCCTAGTTGGTAAAGGCCTAAAGAAATTTGAAGGGCCATAACTTTTGGCCTAGATCTCGGATCTGGAGAAGCTTATAGTCATTGGAAAGCTCTTGATGAGCAGAATATGATGGAGGTCTCATGAAGAGGATTTGAAATGGTTGCAAAAAAGAAAAAAACACTTATACCCCATCCCTTAAAAGGATACCTAAGTGGTTGGGTGTGTGACAAAGTGGTATCAGAGCGGGCAACAAAACTTGGCCTGCTTTGGCTCTCAAAAGAGTCAAGTAATAATATTTTTTATTCTTAGAAAACTTTAAGGGAGAGGGAACCCTGCCCTACCCTATCTAGCACATCATGATTCAAACACATGCCTGGATGGGCTGGAGAACAATCATAAGACTAGTTTACCAAGGCTAAGATGAGGCTTTTGAGAAGATTATCGTTGTATGGAAATTATCTGCATAAGTTCCTTGAGGAAAATGATGAAGATTAAAATTCAGTTGGGATTTTACCCAACGATATTGAATTATGCTAGACTGCACGACAAAAGAAGCCTGTCATTTCTTTTGGAGAAATGATAGCCAGACCTACAAAAGTGGGATTATGTCGATGAGAATTAATAATAAAACTTGGATGCAAACGACATAAACATGTTTTAAGAAGTACTTGAGTCGAGAAAGAAAATGGATTGAATAGGTGGTAGGGATTGCCTAAAAAGTGGGCTTATAAAGCCTCTGTTAATTAAAAGTTTTGATTAAATGAAGGATTTGGAATTGGGAGAACAATCCTCCATGTCTAGAGGCCTTATTGGAGTAAGTGAGATCAACCTACTTGACCTGTTATAACTAGAAAAAAAAAAAAACTTCCTAATGGGGTAATCCCTTCGTGTAAAATAAAAGAAGTGATGGGGAGTGAGAATGAACCTCATGGAAGAAGTGAAATGACATGAGCAAGTTCAAAAGATCATGGTTGTGCTAGGGAAGTGTGTATCCCTATTAACTTAAGGGCGTGTCTAAGCAGGAGGAATGAGTCTGGTGACCATTTTCTGAAAAGGGAGAGCATGTGCAACTCTCTGGATATGAAGGAGACTAAGAAACAAAGTTGTTTCTAGGTATCAGAATTGTTGTGCAATTTTTTTCTAATGAAGCTATAAACATAGCTATATAAATATGGATTGATTGAGTGAGAAATCGCATCATCCTCCCTTGCTTGGTGGATAGAAAACCAATCTGCCAAAATTCCCATGGGAGGAGGAGAATGACCTCTGTCCCTCACTGTTGCTGAACAGAAGGAAGAATTATGGGTCTAATGGTTAAGTTTGATCTACATTTACAACCTATGTTCTGTTTTAATGAGAATAGGAAAAACAACTAGAACCTCTACAAAATTTTAAAAGGAAAGCTATGGACTTTCTACCCAAGACTAATTATGATCTAGAAATAATATGGAGTTTTGTATTAAAATAATTAGTAAGTAACATACTTCAAAAATTGTATTTGGGCTTTAATGAAATGGTCTGAATGTTATTAGAAATTAAAATTCATTATAAATGAGGCAAAATGGTTAATGAAATGTTGATCCTGAATGTGGTAAGGAAAGTGTTGTAGCACTTCTAGATGACCAATGGGTCAGATTGACATCCATAGGTGGATGGTATCCATATAAGGTATGACTTGATATGCTCAAGTAGTGATGAGAGGGAATCTAGAAAATGATTCCCTTGATAAAAATGTATGTTAACCAAAATGATTTGAGGCATGAAAGACAAGCTTGATAAGTTGTCTTGTTTCCTTGGGCACTGTTGGAGTTGCCCAGATAATATTTTCGGGCTGTTGAGTAATTTTATAATATGAGAGGCAAGAATAATTTCTTTCTAGTTGTTGTCATATGAAAAAAGGGACATAGTTATGACTATGTATGTTAAACTTGCCATGTGAATATCATGTGAATGATTGCAAGCTCTCAACTAAGAGGGAAGCTCAATGTTGCATGTCTTTATCAGACTTGTTATGAGAATGACATTAAAATTCTTGGGAGAAGGATCTGGAAGTCTGATATTTCCATGTGTATGAATTACATGGAAAGGGGGCAAGCAATGAGCTTACATGATGAATGCTTAGTTGTGTTTATTTATGCTTGAGTGCATGGATTTAATGCATCGAAAGGTTACATGATATAAGGACTGATATTAAGACTGAATAGATATGAATGAATGATGTAAACGTGCAAATGATGCACATGTATGATGTATGAGTGAAATCTAAGGCAAGAATTGCACTTGCCAAGATTGAATTCATACCATGGATGCATGGCTGACTCTATTATGAAGAGTCACGAAAGTTTTGTTTTGAATGATATCTTGAGGGGAATTTGTTCCATTCCCTCAGGAAAGGATAGTATAAATAGACAAAAGAGTAAATAAGAAGAGATGTTTCCTTATCATGATGAAAGGCAACATGATCAGGCCCTTAAAGGCTAGATGTAAATGGTCATGAACAATCATAAACTAACTAAAAAAACTTCAGTAGATACATAAAAGAAACTATAGGAGTGTCTATAGTAGACACAGAATATGTTGAAACACACAGAAAGGAGTACTATACATAAAAACACATTAGGATGATGTGCATATATAGTTCATATTCCTTATGGAATATTTGGTAAACAACTGAAAGAGTAAAGCTGAAGTTGACTCAAGGTTGAGACCTTCATAGATAGTGATGTATATGCAATAAGAAAGTTGCATGATGAAGGAGTTACCTATGGAGAAACTTTGTAAAGACTATGTCATGAGAACAGAGTCCCAACCTTAATAACTGTTGAATATTAGGCAGTGAGCTACACGTGTATATATATATATATATATCCTCGATTACATTCTAAAAAAAAATGTATGAGTGGAAAACTAACAAATGAATATTGAATATTTTGACAACTAAATGGTAATGTGGAGAGTGAACAGGTTCATAATTCAATGTGAACAAAAGGTTTGTTGTTGTAGCATGTTGATATACCAAGAAGGTTGAGGTGAGCCTAACTAATACTTCTCAAGGAAAAGAGCATGGAGATCACAATAAGAAGTAGATTGCATAAGCAAAGAAGGAGAAAATAAGGAACAATTTTATTACCCTAAAAACTCTGAATTGTTTAACAGAGTTGTAGGTCTTAGAAGAGCAGTTGTGGGAACAAGTACATTTGGAAAAAGGGAAAATAAATAGATAATCATATTTAAATGAATAGGCTTGGTCAAACCGTGTTAAATAAAGGTAGTGAAGCCATGGAAAATAACTTAGCTAAACTAAAAGTCCAGGACTGTGTAGGAGTTGGACGAGGGAAGATTTCCTTGACTCCTTTCTTGTTGTTGATTGTATTTATCTGGTATGAGAGACCGATTTAATTATGCAAGTAAATTTTTTGACACCATAATGATGATGGTTGTATGATTGTAAAAACAATTGAGAATTGTTTTTGTTGCACTCATGAAAACATTAAGAATAATGTGATGAAGGGCATAAAGATATGCTAGGACATATCTGAAAATGTTTTATTGATTAGAATGCTATGATACATGAATTTTTATTTTACATGACGACTAATAGAATTGTGACGTATGTCATGTGTAGAAAGAAATTGAAATTGTTGGGAAAGACAGTTACCAATGGTAGAAAATCTCAAGAAGATGATGAATGCGAGAAGGTCGTTGTCGAAAGATTGTTGAGGGGACTTTGGGAGCCCCATGAAGCACTACTGATGAGGTAAAAATAAAAATAAAAAGGTGCTAGCAGCCAGAACAGGCTTAAAAATGTACATGCATGTATGTCATAAAGTATCAAGGGATTTGGTAAGAACCCCTTCTGAAATATTTCATTATCTTACTGATATGCGAATAATTCTGAGTGGATATTGTATGCCATTGCTACCTAAGAAGGGTAAGATTCAAGAAAAAAGAATCTGAATAATAGAGAGAGGAAGTCTATTCCAATCAAGGACTAGTTATAATCCTTGCAAGAAAATGCATGAGTAAGGAGTACCATGGGTACAATGACCAATCTAGGGAGATTGGTAATAAAGGTGCTCACATTTAGCACATTGCATGGAATGCATTGAGGAAATGCATGTTTGCATGAGAGGGTAGACAATGGATTACCCATTAAGGAAGGATGACCTTCCAATACTCTACTTGAATTGTAGAGGTGTTAAAGAAAAAATAATTTTGGGTGGCCATGGGTGTTGGCACACTGGTTACCAATGAAGGAAGAATGTTTGGGTGCATTCAAGAGAAGCTTTTAGTTTCATATGTGCTGATTTGGGATTGTGATCATCCTATAACAACAAACATAGTCATGTTGTAAGAGTGAATTAGAATGATTAAACCTATGGTGGAAATGTTGGTTGAGCTCTGACACACCATGGCATGGTGCTTGTCATAAGTTTGGAAAACTTGAACCCAATGTAAGGGTACATTGGGTATGGATGTGGTCATGAATATTAATACACTGATTAAAGTCAACTGATATTTCAGTTTCATTTGGAAAATTTGGTATGTTGAAAGGATGCATAAGTAAATAATGATATTTCATTTTGATCTGTACCCTTGAATAGATGAAAATGACTTGCACTGTTAGTATGCATAATTTTGAAAATATAATGTGCAAGAAAACTAAGAATTTGTTTGGCTGAAGAATGTTGAAATTGCAGGAAGAAAAGGGTCTTGGATATGGCAATGTTGTAATCCCATAAGGAAGACCAATTGCCTGCTGAGCTAAACTGCTATGGGAAGGAATGTCCCATACTTGTGAATCTTGTTCCTGTGTGGAACAGATCTGAAAATAAATGTGAATTTGGAAATCTATGGGTGGCAGATTTGTAATAAGAATCTGAATTTGAAATTGATGATAATATCTCATAATTTATGTATACCTATGATACATGTGAGACGCAAAATATCTATCTAGGGAGGACAGGTGAAGGCTGTCAAACTGGAAAGCATGAAAACAAATATTGTTGAGACATGTGAACCCTGTGATAAGCCATGATCGTCCTAGAATATGTTTTGTTGTGGAAACACAAGCTGGAGGGATGCCTTGGTAGAGCAAGTCTCACGGATGCCTCGACTATAAGGCTCATTGAAGTCTTTGAACTCTTCCTGTGCAATAAAGTCTTAGCAAGGAAAGATGGATTGCCCAAGGGACTGTATAACAGAGAAGGGGATGTCTGAGCTTGGGCTTGGAGGGTGAGTGACCACAAGGAAGAGGAGACTTTGATAATTCTTATAAAATATTGATTGGGATCATGCACACAATGGCTCTGTCAAGGAAAAACAATGATCTAATATAAAAAGACATCCATATGGATGGAAATCCACGAAGTGCACAGATAAATATTGTGTTAGGTTTTGAATCTTTTCTCTTGATTTTATCACAACAGTAAGATGTTTTCGCGTGAAATTGTGATTAATATGCTTGTTGTCCAAAATTATTGAAGGCAGGTGATGAAGGCCAAGGGTGTGGAAAGGACCTGACCAAGAAAGAGGATCAACATTTCTGAAGCAACTGAATGACAAAGGCATGAAAAATGTTATCGAGAAAGAACACTAAGGATGATGTTTCTTTTAAGGGGGAGGGGATTGTAATACCCTTGTTCCCCCCAGCTTGTAATTAATCATTAATTATGATCACCATGCTACAGCATGTGAATAATGTAAATGTATTGTTGTTTATATTGCCAATAACTGACTATGGGGGTGAAGCCGTACTTGCCATGATTTAACTAGAGGAAAGAGTGAGGAAACTATACAAAGGGTTCATTATGTCAAAATGACCCCAAATTCTCTTTGTTGAAATAATAAGCCTCATCCTGATCCCAAGGAAAAATCAATTAACGAGAAAAGGACTGGTGGTTGAACAATCAACTACTCCAATGAATAACAAAATGGAGGGTATGGCTAAGGAGATAGAAAACTGTCACCCCAATGTACCATAGAGTGCAGTTTCTTGTAGGCCCATATTGACCTGAGTTCCTTCTCATAGAAGGAAGAGGACAGGTCCATAACCTTTATGGGGAGAAAAAGGTGTGAAATAATACACACAAAAGTAGACAAGAAGGAGACCATTTTGACAGGGGGGTGTGTGACCTGGATATGTAGAGAGGCAATAGGAGAATATACGAGGCTCTGGGGTTTTGAAGAAGAACTGAAGGATTAAGTTGTTCTGGTTAAAATTATAGAACAAGAGAAAGGATATCTAAGAGTTTGCAGAAAACATGACCTGAGCAGAAGGTTACAAGCTTGATGCTGAGGGAGCATCTCATAAACCTCGTAGAGGCTATGGTAGAGAAAGGATCTTTGAGAAATTGAAAAAGTTCCCCAGTGATATCATGGCTTGACATGGGGGTGGCGAGAGAGCTAAGAATGAATGCAGCTGAGTCTACGGTTGGGTGGAAAGGTGAACACTCATAGTGAGTTGTTCGGTGGTCAACTGTAATAGATAAGTATTTCATATACCCTGTGTACTAGAATTTAAATGAGTGGTTGGATGTTTGTGTCTATGACTAAAATTTGCATTGCATGATTAATATTAGTAATGCTTATTTTTCTTCTGTGAACCCCTGCATTCGAATGGTTTTTGTTTGCCTCTACTTAGCAAAAATAGAACTATTGGACATGGGTCTTCAAATGAAATTAGGAATACAATTATGGTTTCTCTGCTAGTTGGAAAATACTTAGGGAATTTTCCCAAGGATTGATTTTGTAATGTAATAGTCACAGGAGATTTTGTTGGAATGCTTCAGTCATGTCGACCCCTCAAATTTACCTTCGCATGTTACTAAATTCAAGCTCTATAGATGGAGGGAAACTCCTTCAAACCATTCGTCTGTGTGACCGAGGGATCATGCCCACGTACCTAACCAAATCACGGCTAAGAGTTGAGCGTGTAGCCCCAAAACTTGTCAGGTAATCCATATGACCAGGACCTTGGAACCCTTCACTAGGTCCAAAAGGTGCTAAGCTATCTTGACTTCGGGAGTCCAGGAGTCCAGAGCTCCATGATGTTATAACTTTAGCACATGCAAAACCAACCGAAGGAAACCTGCTGGTACGGTTACGAGAGAGGTTGACCAACATTTGGCAGTTTCCTTAACTGTGATTGTGGGATCTGTCCCATCGTTAAACCCTAATCAAATTCTTAGTCGTGAAGTAATGAAAACCATAGATCTGAGGATATTCAAGATCTCCCTTGACTGTTGGATTAATGTTGTGGTCATTCGACATTGATCAACTCTAGGAGTAAAAAGGAAACTAAACAGCCAAACCCCCAAACATTGAAGTCGCGAAGCGACAAGAACCATCGATCCAAGGATGCTTCGAGATCTCTTTGGACTGTTGGATCTAGACCGTGGTTAGTTCGACGCTCACCACTCCCTGAGTAAAAAAGGAAACTAAACAGTGAAACCCTCGAACGTCTAAGTCCTAAAGTGGCGAGGACCGTCGATCCAAAGATGCTTCAAGATCTCTCTTGACCATTGGATCTAGACCGTGGTTAGTTCGACGCCGACCACACCGTGAGTAAAAAGGAAACTAAACAGCCAAACCTCCAAACGCCGAAGTTGCGAAGCATTGGAGGTTATAGATCTATGGATCTACATGGAGCTATCTCGACCATGGGATAAAAGTGTATTGGGAGGTTGCTGGCGGGAGTTCACACTTTGGATCTTCGGGCAATTTCCCAGGTATGAGAGGCTGGAGGCTCCTGGAGGTTGTCAGTCCGTAGTGACATGGCATGTTGACGTCACCTAGGGTGACGTGGACCCATGTTCGACATGCCACATATCACCTTTATTCTTGTTTTTTTATATAACTTATATGCCAATTGGAACGTGACATGTGTCTCCCATTGATAGGGTCAGATATCATCTATGTCCTTTGTCGCGTGTCAACTCCATGGCACATGCTCGGTTGGCCTAATAGCTGGTGGAATATCCGGGGCACCCAGAGTTCGGAACTTCAGGAAACTTGGGATGCTCGAACGCTGGGGTTAACCAGATGAAGGCCCAAACCTATATGTCAATGCCTCTGCATTTAACGCGCCACCACGTGTAAGTGTGGAGCATTCGAGAGTCTAGGGTTTTGAAACTCTGAAGGTTTGGAGTGGTATATTGGATGAGTGGAAAGGGCCGAAGGCCCGGATTTACTTTCCCACTCATAAAAGCAGTAAGAATATTTTAAATATATTTAATTAACTAAGTGGGAACCTCTCTGTAGCTTTGGCATTCAGAGTTTTGGGGTATATTTATAAGAGCACGAGGAGGAACTTTCGTTGAAGTCCAAAGACTTAGGTGCTTATGGAAATTAATACCCCTAAGTACTCTTGTGAAGTATTTAGTTATATTATAATATAATTTAATAGAATTATATTAGAATTTTATTATAATATGATTAATGAAAGAACAATTTTGCAATGTTTAATTAAATTAATAGGCCTATAAGAGCTAGAAAAGCTTCAACCTAGGGTTGGACAAGTCTTTGTATACTATGTACGTGGATGACACTTGACCTGATGAGAGACTCTAGTTGGTAAAGGCCGAAAGAATTATGAAGAGCCATAACTTTCTGTCTACATCTCTAATCTAGACAAACTTACAGTCGTTGGAAAGCTCTTCACCAACAAAAAAAAAAAACTAAAAAAACTTATACCTCATCCATTAAAATGATACCTAACTCTTTGGGTGTGTGACATGGCCAATATGCATTGAATGCTGCTGCAAGGGGATTATAGGTCAACTTATACCCCATCCCTTAAAAGGATACCTAACTGGTTGAGTGTGTGACATGGCCAATATGCATTGAATGCTGCTGCAAGAGGAGTATAAGTCATCGAATATGAATTGTTATAATCTTGAATACTGCTTAACAAGCTGAATATTGCTGGCCTTCGGTTTTAGCAGCTTCCACACCATCCAGGAAATTCATGGCTAGTTACACTTTTTTTTTTTAAAGGTGGAGAAAATTCAAAACTACTTGCATCTTACAGTTTTTCAAAAAATTCCTTGCCTATAAACTACGAGGAAGCGACAGATACAGTAAATTCACCGTACCTTCGTTTTCAGTTCAAATCACACGCGCGCGCATGCACATGCACGCACGGCTGCACTTGCATTTGGCATGACCAGTGAGGCCTCATCCACATACGCTACAGTCTGGAGTGGAACAGAAATAAATTAATTAAAATAAGTCACATTCGAATGAATTGTGTATTTTAAGGCGAAAACAGTTGTCAGAGAAGCACTCAAACGTTCGGTCGAGTCCAAGTCAACAGAAAAAAAGAAGGCAAATCGAATAAACTAAATGCTCTGCCGTACGATACGCATATATGTATATATATTGCTGAGAAAGAGAATTCATGATGTTCTACACAGTCCCAAGTTTATAACCAGAGGGACCAGTTCTTTCCCTTTACCTGCTCTCCAAGTTATGTAAAGAGAAAGTCGTTGCAATCAAGATTTATAGAATCGTGTCGGAATCAACTCTCCACATTTCGCTTTAACAATTCTCTGAATACTTGTCAACGACACAAGAATTACATAGCTTTCTTATTTAACACTGGTCGCCGACATCCCCAGAATAACAAGAGAAAGCACTTATCTAAAATGGCTATCAATTATTATGTCGACATTCAAAATCCAACCAACAGAAGCACCAGATTTCAGAGTTGGAGGTCTATTCAAATATGTTTTTGTATGCCCGCAATATTAATTAAAAAACGTTATATGAGCATGGAGCTTCGAGAAACCTTTGAATAATCTCCAATCAATCTTATATTTTGGTTGGTATATTAGAAATGACATTGTTTTCGTCATTGTTGCCCTTTATGTCGTCGTCATGCAATCAATGTCAATCACATATAAGACGGTTTATGTAGGTATGATGGTAGCCAGCATACTTGATATGTGCTTTGGTATATGTTATGCGTAATGCTGAGAAGTATATAATATTAGAAAGATAATTTAATAATCTTGACAAGTTAATTTAAATTATTCTGATCAATGTGGTTGAATATTTTATTTTAAATAAAGTGCAATAATTTATTTTATAANATTTTGCAATGTTTAATTAAATTAATAGGCCTATAAGAGCTAGAAAAGCTTCAACCTAGGGTTGGACAAGTCTTTGTATGCTATGTACGCGGATGACACTTGACGTGATGAGAGACTCTAGTTGGTAAAGGCCGAAAGAATTATGAAGAGCCATAACTTTCTGTTTACATCTCTAATCTAGACAAACTTTTGGAAAGCTCTTCACCAACAAAAAAAAAACTAAAAAAACTTATACCCCATCCATTAAAATGATACCTAACTCTTTGGGTGTGTGACATGGCCAATATGCATTGAATGCTGCTGCAAGGGGATTATAGGATCCCTTAAAAGGATACTTAACTGGTTGAGTGTGTGACATGGCCAATATGCATTGAATGCTGCTGCAAGGGGAGTATAAGTCATCGAATATGAATTGTTATAATATTGAATACTGCTTAACAAGCTGAATATTGCTGGCCTTCGGTTTTAGTAGCTTCCACACCATCCAGGAAATTCATGGCTAGTTACACTTTTTTTTAAAGGTGGAGAAAATTCAAAACTACTTGCATCTTACAGTTTTTCAAAAAATTCCTTGCCTATAAACTACGAGGAAGCGACAGATACAGTAAATTCACCGTACCTTCGTTTTCAGTTCAAATCACACGCGCGCGCATGCACATGCACGCACGGCTGCACTTGCATTTGGCATGACCAGTGAGGCCTCATCCACATACGCTACAGTCTGGAGTGGAACAGAAATAAATTAATTAAAATAAGTCACATTCGAATGAATTGTGTATTTTAAGGCGAAAACAGTTGTCAGAGAAGCACTCAAACGTTCGGTCGAGTCCAAGTCAACAGAAAAAAAGAAGGCAAATCGAATAAACTAAATGCTCTGCCGTACGATACGCATATATGTATATATATTGCTGAGAAAGAGAATTCATGATGTTCTACACAGTCCCAAGTTTATAACCAGAGGGACCAGTTCTTTCCCTTTACCTGCTCTCCAAGTTATGTAAAGAGAAAGTCGTTGCAATCAAGATTTATAGAATCGTGTCGGAATCAACTCTCCACATTTCGCTTTAACAATTCTCTGAATACTTGTCAACGACACAAGAATTACATAGCTTTCTTATTTAACACTGGTCGCCGACATCCCCAGAATAACAAGAGAAAGCACTTATCTAAAATGGCTATCAATTATTATGTCGACATTCAAAATCCAACCAACAGAAGCACCAGATTTCAGAGTTGGAGGTCTATTCAAATATGTTTTTGTATGCCCGCAATATTAATTAAAAAACGTTATATGAGCATGGAGCTTCGAGAAACCTTTGAATAATCTCCAATCAATCTTATATTTTGGTTGGTATATTAGAAATGACATTGTTTTCGTCATTGTTGCCCTTTATGTCGTCGTCATGCAATCAATGTCAATCACATATAAGACGGTTTATGTAGGTATGATGGTAGCCAGCATACTTGATATGTGCTTTGGTATATGTTATGCGTAATGCTGAGAAGTATATAATATTAGAAAGATAATTTAATAATCTTGACAAGTTAATTTAAATTATTCTGATCAATGTGGTTGAATATTTTATTTTAAATAAAGTGCAATAATTTATTTTATAA
>JZKD02S0383261.1:51018-65534 GCA_000966675.3 Picea glauca
GTCGAAAGCAAATTCCGCACATGGTTGTGAATTTGGAGATTTTGGAAGCCAGAAATGTTATTGTTAAGGCTGCCGGGGGCCGAGACACTCTGTTTGTTCGATATTATCTGTCCACTGGCAATGGCAATGGTGAGGGGAATAATAATATTGCAGTGAATTCCAGGGAAGTTATGGCAACGCGAGACCCTCAATGGAAACAGACTTTCCGCTTGGAAACAGACCTACTTTAAATCTATGTCCGCATTCCGAACGGTTAGACGGACTGCAGATTGTCTGTTTATTAGAGTCGTAAAGTCCATTATTGTCCGCCGGCGACAGAGACTGCCTGAGTTCCAGGAACTCGCCCTTCACTGATGGACTAATTACAGCCGTTAAACTGGTCAATGTAAACTGGTCAATGTAATGAATGTAATGAATGGAGAGGCTTGTTTCTATGAAGTGGATGGGATAGGGCGTATTTCCTTTAATTTTGAGATTATAGGTTATAAAATTATTTTGTATTTTCTCTATCTTTCTCCAGGATTAATGAGAGATATTATAGCCTCAGACTTCACATCCATAAAGAATAACAAGTGTAACGAGAGTCTCAAATAGGATTTTCTTCTTATCCAAAATCCAAAGATCGGCTGAATTACAATTGTTTTCAAGCCCATAATAATTTTTTCATCCTCCAATAATCCTTTTCTCAATGCTACAATTCCAGTTGAGCTTGTGGTGAATATCAATTCCAAGATATTTGTATGAAGTCACCTCCTCCAAGTTGTTGTTGTCGTATACGAATGTATCATAAGTGATTTTATTGGATTTAATAATCATGACCTTAGTCTTATCAACATTAACAATCATACCCATATTGGAGCAAAAATCCTTGAGGATTCTTAGTTGGTTTTCAATATCATGGGGACTCCTTGCCATAAGAATGATATCATCAACATAAAGAAGAAGATCGATGACTATACTAGTGAGAGTAGGGCCGACACAATCTATTTTTTCCAAAAAATCTTCTAACTTGTCAATGTATATGCCAAAAAGGGTAGGGGACAAGGGACAACCTTGTTTGACTCTAATATTGTAGTTAATCTCTTTCGACCAACCCTCAGTGTTTTTAAACTTAGCAATAACATTCTCATACATCCTTATTGCAACAACCCTCAACTCGAGAGACACTTTTATCCCTTCCAACCTATTCCAAAAGTTTTTCCTAGGAACCATGTCAAAAGATTTTCTAAAGTCAACAAAACAACAAAAAATATTGGTTTTAGTATTGTAGAACTCCTCTGCAATTATCCTAAAGGTAATAAGATGGTCCATAGTTGAATGATATCTCCTAAACCATGCCTGGCCTTTAGCTCTTTTAACATGAATTTCTATCAAAAGGCTAATCTTCCTTTCCAAAATAATTCCATAAAGCTTTCTCTCTTTAGTTGTTGTCAAACAATGGAATTAGCATTTCGGAGTGGCGCCCTGAGAAAACCCTAATCCCTTCGTGGTGTAGACTGCCATTGATCAGAAGCAGAACCCCTGTGTGGAGACTCATCAACAACGATCACGACCATTCGACCCCCACTGATACGTCGAAATGGGCGCAGAAGAGGGGGGGAAACC
This sequence comes from Picea glauca, assembly GCA_000966675.3. NCBI lineage: Eukaryota > Viridiplantae > Streptophyta > Pinopsida > Pinales > Pinaceae > Picea > Picea glauca. The sequence goes on from JZKD02S0383261.1 coordinate 52,624, forward strand.
CCCCTTCATACCGTAATGTCGTGACCAACGATTGATCAGGCACTAGAGCGAAGCACCCCACTTTCAAGCCGCCACTGCAGGTGCGAGAGAAGCTCCTGGCCAGGGAACAAGGCCTCAGAAAGGAAATGGAGACAGAAGCCAGAACCTTCCAACCAAAACCACCCTGAGGATGGGAGCCGGGAAAATGCATTCCACAAATGGAGAAACCTCTGCGATACCTTATCAACTCAACTAGGGTAGGAGAGCACACACAATTCATGAGAGAGCATGCCCTTATCGACAAGTTCCTGGGACTCTGGCCGACAGAGAGGGACCTCAACAAATGGATCAAGCACTGGTGGAATCCCAAAGGGGATTATGAGGTACAACTCAGCTCCAAAGGCTTCTTTACAATCATTCTATACAATCTAGAGGACAAAGAAAGGATATTTGAAAATGGGTCGTACTTCTACAACTCAGCAGGGTTGTTCTTACGCTTTTGGACTGAAAGATTTAGCCCGGATAAAGAAGACTTCACCATGGCCCCTGTATGGATCCGCCTGTACTCCTTGCCGCAATAATTCTGGCTGGAGGAGATTCTAATGGGCATAGGGAACACCCTAGGGAAATATGTCAAAGCTTCAGAGGCCACAAGACAACGAAAATACACCTCATATGCCAGGATCTGTGTCTACATGAACATCTCCAAGGCACTCCCTCGAGTGGTGACCCTTGAATACCAGGATGAGGATTGACAACAAACCCTGGACTACGAGCACATTCCCTTTAGATGCAGGAGATGCCATGAGCACGACCACCTCTATCGAGACTGCCCTCTTATCAAACAAGCCACTAGAGAAAATGACACCACATAGAAGGATGGCTTCACCACGGTCGCATCAAAAAAGAAAAACCCACCAAGGAAGCAGATCCTGGACTCCAGACAAAAAATCGCAACCAAAAACTCTTATGAGATTCTGAATTAGCTGCCAGAAGATGAGGAAATACAAGACCCACACAAGGATTCGCAACAGCCTCAAAAAGACGCCCCAAATCCTACCCCCTCTCCCCAAGGTGGTGAAACCTACACAAAAGAAAGAGGAGACGGGGATGGGGACACCCCAATGCTGTTGGACGACAGAGATCTAGTAGGAATAGATCTAGAAAAGCTCGAGGAAGCCCTGAATCAAAAGGACCTGCAGACCCTCCCTGAAGAACAACTGCACAAGGTACATAAAGTATTTATTAATTCCTCAGCAGGATCCACAACACGCCTGGGTATAGCAACAGACTTGAGCTCGGGCTCGAAGAGAGTCCTTCGAGAGAATAAACGAAGAGGGCGAAAAACCGCACACCAACTGATCAAGGAAGAAGACAACCTCATGATAAATTCAGGTCAGATTCACAAGCTTTCGGAGGGATACCTCCACACAACACCACCCTCTTAATGATGAAGATTATCACCTGGAACATTAGAGGACTCAATGGTAGATCCAAGCAAAGGATCCTCCAAGATTGCATCAAGGCAGAAAAGATAGATATTCTACTGTTACAGGAAACCAAATGTGGGGGAGCAGAGGCTGAAACCATCTTTCAACGCATATGGAAAGAATGCAATTCCATAACAATGGACTCCACAGGCGCCTCAGGTAGCCTTGCTATCTTATGGAACTAGTCCAACATCATTATCAACAAACCATTTTCAATGATAGGCACAATAACGACTCACTTCGAGGTCATCGGCTCGAATCAGGAAGGCGCCATCACTAATGTCTACGGGCCTCACAACCACCAGGAAAAAGAAAAATTTATGGAGTGGCTTGAACTAATCAAGACCCTGGCAACAACTCAAAACTGGATCTTAGGAGGCGACTTCAACATGATATTGACGCTGGAGGAGAAAACATGAGGCACCAAAAAATTAAAGCAAGACAGTGGTAAGTTTAAAACTCTCATTGATCATCTAAATTTAGTAGATATAAAAAATAGCAATAGTACCTTCACCTGGTCCAATCGTAGATCGGGCAATCAACACATTGCATGTCGACTGGATCGCTTCCTGGTCACCGAGGAAATAATGGAAACATGCTCTTATCTGGAAAGCCTCATACTACCAAAAGTAGGCTCATACCACTGGCATCTTGCCCTCCAACTAGACACAGGAGAGCTACCCAAGTATAAGCCTTTTTGTTTCGAGAAATTATGCCTATCGCATCTGGATTTTCAGTAGCTAGCCAAATCCTGGTGGGTGCAGGCGGAAATAGACCATGGTTCCAACATGTATAAATTCCAGCAGTGCCTTAAAAACTTCAAGCAGATGCTGAAACAATGGAACAAAAAAATCTTTGGAAATATACATCAAAGAATACAAAGCATAGAAAGCAGGCTGGTGGAGATCCAAAAAACATTCATTTCCGGATCCAGAACCACAAAATTAATGAGAGAGGAGGAGCAGCTCTAGGAACAACTAGAAGAGAGAAGGAAGCAAGAGGAAATCCTATGGAAGCAAAAATCCAGAGTGCAATGGCTTAAGGAAGGGGAAAAGAATACAAAATTCTTTCATAGAGCTATGATACACAGACGACACATCAACAGGATCACCCACTTGGAGGACAGTCAGGGCAACACGGTCAGGGAACACTCCAAAATCGAGGCTGAGCTGCTCAATTACTACCAAGACCTTCTAACGGAACCCAAGGAGGACAGAACGGAAGCCATATGCAGAGTCACCGGACACATACCTTCACTGGTAACTATCGAGAAAAATGCAGCTTTAACTCAGCCCATCACCCAAGAGGAAGTGGATCAAGCAGTAAAAACCATGCCTCCCGGAAAGGCCTCCGGCCCGGATGGATTCACAACGGATTTCTTCCACCACTACTAGGACCTGGTCAGAAAAGAAGTGTGGGAAGTGGTAGAGGAATCAAGAGTTTCAGGCCTGGTCCTACCAGCTCTCAATGCCACCTTTCTCACCCTCATTCTGAAAGAAGAAAGATTCATAAACCCTAATCAGTTCAGACCCATAGCCCTGTGCAATGCCATCTACAAAAGAATAACGAAGGTAATAGCCAATCGACTCAAACCCATTCTACCACTTGTCATTTCTAAGGAACAGGCAGGGTACGCAGAAGGAAGACAAATCATGGATAGCATCATATTAGTGCACACGATCATCCACTCCCTCAAGACTTCAATAACTCCAGGTATGCTAATCAAACTCGATCTTTCAAAATCGTTCGATCGAGCCAGCTGGCAATATCTTAGAGTTGTCTTAGATTCTTTTGGTTTCGATCAAGGTTGGGTAAATTGGATCCTAAATCTCACCTCCTTAGCCTTCTTCTCCATTCTGGTAAATGGTGTCCCATCCCAACCTTTCTCACCATCCAAAGGCATCAGACAGGGGGACCCCCTCTCCCCCTTCCTGTTTGTAATTTTGGCGGAAGGCCTGGGAAGGTACATCAAGGCAGCAGTCACTAATGGCTCCCTCAAAGGCATGCCTTTATACAATATTCATCCAACACCCTCTCATAGCCAATTTGTTGATGACACCCTCCTTTTGAACTCCCCCAGGGTCAAGGAAGCCAACAAGCTCAACTCCATCCTCTTTGACTTCACTGAAGCTTTAGGCATGTCACTCAACTTGGAAAAATCCAAACTCTACTTCTTTAATACTCCGGCTTCTGTCCAACTTCATATCTCCAGACTTCTTGGGATACCTAGGAGCTCCCTTCCGTCCAACTATCTCGGCATTCCCCTCATGGGAGTGGCTGCCAGATCCATCTCCCGGGACAACCTTCTCCTATCCATTTCCAACAAGCTATGCAATTAGACATTTAGACCCCTCAATATTTCTTCTAGGTTGGTACTCCTCAAGTCAGTTTTGCAAGCCCTACCCACCTATCTCTTCACTGCTCTCGCTGCTCCCAAACAAGTTATCAGAGCCATCAGAAACCTTCAGCAAAACTTTCTCTAGCATGGTCACCAACCCAACAAGAAATGGGCTCTAGTCAACTGGGACAGACTCTGCATGCCAAAAAGTCAAGGATGACTGGGACTTCGGGATCTAGGGAAACTCAATCAAGTAATGGGAGCCAAAATCTGGTGGCGATGGCTAAAAACTCCAGTAGCCGCCTGGGCACAACTGTGGAAACAAAAGTATGCCCCCCACACACCAGAGGAAAAGCTAATCTGGCATAACAACTGAATACATGGCTCCAACATCTAGAATACAGCCTGGAAAAATCGCACACTGGTTCAGAAACATGCCTTCTGGGAGGTACGAGATGGAGAAAGTGCCATCTTTTGGCAAGACTCATGGAAGCAACTCAAACCCTTGGACGAAATGGAGGAGCAATCCAATCTTAAAAGAGCTCTCCATCAACACACCTCCCTAAGGGTTAAGGACCTTTGGAAACCCCAGGAACAACAACACCTGTGGCGCCAATGGAAGATCTTGAATCAAGAGCTCGGAATCCCAGAAAATCTCAATTTGTAGAACTAGCAATTTCAGGCCAACCGCCGAAAAATACCCAAATGAGAGGGACCAGACATCCTGAGGTGGGGATACTCCACAGCTGGCACCTTCAAAATCAAACAAGCTTACTTTCTGCAGGGAAATCACCAGGGTCAAAACAAGGATCCCATTTGGAGCAAAGTCTAGAACCCAGCTCTTTGGCCTAAGGTTTCCACCTTCTTGTGGCTAGTGGCACATAATAGAGCCTTAACTAGAGACAATCTAAGGAAAAGAGGCTTCATTGGACCATCCCTATGTGTTCTCTGCTACCAACAAGAGGAAACTAAAGAACATCTCTTTAATGGATGTCACTACAACCAACAAATCTGGGACCAAGGAGCGCAAATAATGTGCAAATCCAACCAAAACCGGAGCAACATCAATGACACGATAGAGAATTGGGATCAAAGTACCTACAACAACCCTCTACTGAATCTCATCTGGCATATTTTGCCGGGATTTATTCTCTAGCAAATTTGGAAGGAAAGGAATAAGAGAATATTCCACTCCCAACCATCCCTGCCAGGTGCCACATGGGAATAAATCAGCTCACTAATCAAGGAATCAATCCAGAGTAAATCTTGGACAGAAGAGGACCTTAACTACAATCCAGAGGAACAATGCATAGTTCAAAAATGGCAGCCTATTCTAATCAATCAACCGGGACCAAGGAACCACAAGCGCCAACAAAATAGTCCAACCGGCTGGTCTCCTCCTCCAACACATTTCATCAAAATACATTTTGATGGAGCCTCCAAGGGCAACTTGGGAATAGCAGGATATGGGGCAGTGCTCAGAAATTTCAGCGGTGAAATCCTTGATCTGGATGCGGGCTTCCTAGGGGACACAACCAACAATGTACTAACAGGACTACTGCGGGGTCTCCAAACAACCATGGACAAAGGCCACCACAGGATTATCTTGGAGGGGGACTCACAAGTCATCATCAAGCTAACCACCAAGATTCTCCACGGGCGCAACCCTGCAAAAATTTCACCAAGATGGAGACTCTCTGGTTTGCTCGAAGACTTTAGCCACCTCATCCAACCCCATCTCAACATCATTCCCTCTCACGTGAGACGAGATTCAAACAAGGTAGCGGATTGCGTAGCAAATGAAGCAGTCGAAATGGGAGTCAAACACTTCTATTGGGAAGCCCACATCTCAGCAGATTCAGACATCTCCACTCCGTGCCAAACCTTAGCCACTAAATACCTTCAACCCTCGGATGGGGTGCCACGTTGCACGATGGAGCCACGCGGGATCAAGCCGAGACGTGGTATTAATGCATCTACTGGCCACCATCCCCTCAGCCTTTAACATTCCATGGACTAGTGCAGCCACATTCATGCGATGAGCCCCTTTGTGCAAGGGAATAGTAATGGTCATCAGTGCACTCACCAGCAGGTTTTAATGGCTATGGCAGTCATGCTAGCCTTCCTCCTTTTCACCCAGGTCGAAAAAGCAGAGCGACATTCACCCTTTGCAGCATCCACTCCACTGGAACAACAACATTTTAGCAGTATTTCATCCACTCCACTGGAACAACAACAGTACTCTGTGGCTCCGTTAGAGATCTGGAGTAGAGTGGCCCATTTGAAAGGAACCCTGGTCATCTACGGGATCCCCACCATGCCCAGAGCGAGAGGGAAGCCACGAAGGGGAGCTGCCTAGTACATGGCCGAATCTCGACGCCAGAGACAAAATAAATTTAAGAAGGCGATAGAAATGGCAGCCATCCGAAGGCGCATGAAACCACGAATGCCTCCATTGGCGTACGTGGAAGAAATTACCCTGGAGGACAACTTGCAGAGCGTCCCTGAGCACACTCTGTTCACAGTGCCGGATAACTGGAATCCACCTTCAGAGTTTGGTTCAGACAGAAAGCCTCCGCCTGCAAACATTTCGCTCGGTCTCAGAGCCACCAGCCTAGAGGAGCATTACACCACCTGCTATATAGAAGAGGAGATTCCACCTGGCTCACCCATGGAGGTAGCGCCACAAGCCCACAACCAACAGGTGCATACACATTACGACGCAATAGAGACCATTCCCCTAGCGTCCATCGATAACTACAGGCAGGAGCAACCACTCTTCATTGACTCGGGGTACCTCACTCTCATTTTCGAGCTGAGGAGTCTGTTGGATGACCAGGACTTTCGCCTCGCCCGAATTGACCAAAGAGTCGACCTACTCTTCGCGGCTCACTCCAGAACTCTTCCAAAGCGGCAATGCCTAACGTGCGTGCAAGCTTACGCGGTTCCAGCAGGGTGGCGACAACACGAGGACGAGGACAAGCGCACAAGCTAAAAGGTTCAATGATGGTCGTGGTTAGAAATTTCTTTTTCTATTCTGAATTAGGCTTCGACCCAGTTAGTTCTTAGTTTTCTTATAACCAGTGCATGGCATACAGTTTAAACTTCATGAGTGATAGTCCTGGTTTCCTTCGGGCAGGATGACACGCTGTTAATTTTGTTAGCCAGGAAACACATGGAAAGGGATGCCCAGCTGTCTCGGTTTCCTGTTTTGGCGGGACAACTGGCATCTCAAACCGTTACTGTATTTTGCTTATGCTAATATAATAGGTCCCATCCTTTTTTACTTAAAAAAAAAATAAAAAATTCCATAAAGCTTGGCTAAAATCGAGCTAATCATAATGGTCCTATAATTGAAGGGAATGTTTCTATCCCCAGTTTTAAAAATAGGAACAATGGGGCTTTACGTCCAGGGTTTAGGGAAGCCCTGCTTGACTTCTAAATTGAAGAGCTTGTGTATGTGAGGGATAAGGATAGGCCCTCTGATTTTAAAAATTTCATCTTGGTATCCTTTAATGTCCTTATCTTTCCCATTTTCAAGCCACTTAACCCCGAACTCCATGTAATCTAAAGAAAAAATTTCATCCTCTGTAGGGACAATAGGAATAGTGTCGATGGCATTAGGGAACTCGTAAAGAATTTTAAGGTAGGAATTCCAGTCCCTTAAGGGAATCATATTATTTTCTTTAGAATTGTGGTTTATAATTTGGCTCTAGAACTTCTTAGGATCTAGCTTAGATAGTTGTGAAAGCTGCTCTTGTATTTTATTGATATAGTACATTTTTTTCCTTTTAATTAGGGATATGTACATATTGATTTTATCAAGTTTTAAGGAATCATTAGAAGCATCCCTAATGGATTTCCTAGAAATTTTACATTATTTATCATACCAAGGGTTGGTCATTCTATTATTCTTTTTACAAGACACCTCAAAAGAGAACTTGTTAATAGAATTGGAAAGGGTAGTTGTAAAATTATGATAGAGTTCTTCAATGTTGTCCTTATAAGTTAGGATATGTAATTTACTATTTAAATCCTTTAAGAAAATCTCAACTTTGCTTTTTTCAAAGTGAAATTGTCTTTGATTATTATAATTCTCTTCAATGGCACTCCTGTTCATGGAAAATTTTAGAGTTAGGGTTAAAGGTTTATGATCATAGTCAGGTTCATGGTCATTTAAAAGGTTAAAAGTTGTTATTTGATTGCAAACGAGGATATTATATATCACATAATCTATGACACTACTACCTAACCCATGAATACAAGTCATTTGGTTGGATTTTGGCCACTTCATTACTCCATTGCAAATTATTAGTTCTTGAGAACTGTAGAGCTTGACCAACTCAGTACCAAACAAATTCTCAGTTAGGTCTTCAAAGATTCTTTTGTAGCTATTAGATAAAACAAGCTCCTCATCTAGCCATAAATAAGTATGGTTGGAATCAATGCTTAAAAGTGTAGCTTGTTTAGTTGCAGTCCTAACATTAAAGTCTCCTAGCAGGAGGATATTACCTTCATTTTTCAAATTATAAATATCTTGTTCTAAATTATTATAGGGACAATTTCTATCTAGATTTTTTTATTTATAAAAAGTAGAATTAATAGGTGCAAAATATAAAATTTATATATACATCTTCTTAGCATTGGTGTATAAAATTTCTATCCAAATGTACTGATTTATAGGGTCAGTCTTATGAAGTTATGCCTCCTATCCATCTACTGTGGGACTTTTTGTTCCATGTCGACCACAAGACAAATCCTTCTATGTTAGGGACCTTAGAATCTTCATGCTCCCAATTTTCAACTACAAAAACAATATCAATATCACTCGAGATCCAACTTATCATAGGACCTTTGTGCCATGAAAAGCCACGACAGTTCCAAAAATGGATCCCAAGTGTCCCAAATTCCTATTTATTATTATTTTTCTGGTCTCTATCCCTAACAATAGCTTTTCGATTTTTTATTATTGTCCATTTTCCTTCTTTCCTGACTTCTTTTACCTTGTGTCCCAAATTCCTATTTATTATTATCCTTATGGTCTTTATCCCTAACAATAGCTTTTTGATTTTTTATTATTGTCCATTTGCCTTCTTTCCTGACTTCTTATACCTTTTGAAATTCCTTCCTTAATTCAACTTGGTCTTTGATAATGAGGTCTTTATTTAATATTCCTGACCCTTTTAAGCTCGAAGATTTACTGAGTATGCTATATGTTGGACACACCTACCACACTTGAGGGGGGGGGGTGAATGAGTGTGGGGATCTTTTTCCCAAAACTTCTCTCTTACACAAAACTCATTAGTTAGCATTTGAAATTTAATCATTACTCATCGATGTCATTAATAATCAGTTATATGTGAATACATATAAGAAATATCTCATCAACAAATCATCTCCACAAGGAACACAAGGAGCACAAGATGTATGTACAATTTTTCTTTTTATTATGGACTTCAATCCAGGGGTTTTTCAGTAACAACTGAATAGAGTACCACTCTACAAGAGAACTAACTCTATATGCAAGACTCAACTTACATTCTCAGCACCAAATGAGATGAGGCAACAATCCTCAACAGATATCAATTTGTACCATAAACAAGTGCATCAACCATGCACCAACCTGTGCCAAACAACCGGTAATCAATTTGTACCATAAACAAGTGCATCCAACCATGTACCAAGTATATACCAATAATGTGTCAAATACTCATAAAAAATGACTCATCAATATGTACCAACGTCATCAAATATACACCTCATGTATGTGCCAACTCATCAACTGCTTGTCTCAACCATGACTAGTTTTGGATTAATCAACAACCCTAACCTGAAATAATCACAACTTTGTACTTGTAATGAATAAATATATGAAACTGATACACAATGTTCTTCAGTTTGTTTTATGCAATTCATCCAGTTTTCACTACTTTGAACCTCTCATAAAAGGATTTATAGCAAAAATGACATACCTTGTTGAATTCTGACTTATTCTAGAGAGCGACCTTGTAGAGAGTGCCCCGCATAGATTTTTTGTTGAATAGATATGAAACTATTACACAACATACTACATACTATACTATAATAAACACAATTGGTCTCATGGAATTTGGATCTGTTATGAAGAATTTATGACATTTTTACCCGAAACACCTGTTTTAGACTAGTTTCTGGATTAGCCACAAACCCTATTTTCCATAGAGTGTATCTCCAAATATACAACGACCCACAAGATGAATTTTTTACCATAGATACTTGGATATGTTTCATCAATGGAATATCAATATCAAGGTATGAATCATTATAGAAAAAAAATTATTACGAAAATGGTGAGATGACCTGTAAATAACATACCTTAGAAAGCATCATGAAAAGAATTTATCCTCCCTTGAATTCCGGCCCTCTGTTTTTCACCTTCCCTCTGAAATTCGGCTACATATCCTTTGTTTACCTCAGTCACATATAGATATTCAATATTCTGAAGTGTTCCACACTAAAAATGCTCAAGAAGCTCTCCACCAATACTCCAAAAGATATTCTCACAAGAAGCTCTCCATTGATCCACAAAAAGGATGATCTACAAGATGCCATTGCTATCTTATTTATACTTTCATACTCTAGGTCACTTAACCCATTTTTAGGTCACTTAAACTATTTTCCTTATTTTAAGGTTAACCACTTTCCATAAATAGAAAGTTCTCCAATACTTTATCATTTAAATATTCCTTCTTGATTTTGTCACCTTACTTTATCATTTCTCTTTATTATTTAAATAATCCACCTTGACTTTGTCACTTTACATTATTGTTTAAATAATGATTTCTTCTTTTAGGTCACTTTGACTTCTTTGACCTTTGGGGCTTCAAGCCTTCATGTGAGGGTCCTTCATCTTCATAAGGTCATAACTCTCAAACCATGATGAGTTATGTGACATTCCACATACCACCGAAAATGGAATGACAGGCACTATCCATCTAGGATAGTTTCACCAACAATTTCCTTGATCTTCATCTCATTATTCCACATACAAGAATGGGTCCTCCAACCATTCTTTTAGGATAACTCAATTCACAAAGCGTCTTCCCGTGAAGGATTTCACCATAAGGGGACCACTTTGGAGTTCATCCATTTGTGCACCTTATCATTCATGATAAGACAATAATGAGAGCATGGGTCCTCCAACCATTCTTCTAGGATAAATCAATCTGCAAAGCGTCTTCCCATGAGGGCTTTCACCATAAGGGGACCACTTTGGAGTTCATCCATTTGTGCACCTTATCAATCATGATAAGACAATAATGAATCATCTATAGATTTTCCCAACAATGCATCATATACCAATGAAACCACATCTATCCATCTTCATCATGTATCAATGACAACTCATTGATCCATCTTCATCATATCAATGACAACTCATTGATCCATCTTAATATATGCATTCTCATCAAGGAAAATACATATTACATTACATCAATCATCAATCAATCAATCCTTTGGCATCAATCCATCACTTGACATCAAACAATGACATCAATCAATCAAACCATTGGCATCAATGACAACATTATCCAACACTATATTTATGGTCATTACAACTTACTTTGAAACGAATCAACCTATCTTTGTGATCAATTATTTTTCCTAGCCTCTTTGCTTCTATGAGGTAAGTTGTATCAATTTGTGATTTATTATTTAATTCTTCTTTTACTATTTCTATCATATCCTCCTATTGTTGTTCTTTTATACCAAAAGTTATGAGGTTCAAGTCTCTTTTATTATGCTCATGATCCAGTTCAATTAGCTTATTCAAAGGAACTCTAGAGAAAGTAATTTTCATCTTCAACCCTTTGAATGTCACAAAGTTGACATATTCCTTTTTTTTTTGTAAAGCTAGAGTTTGTATTACATCTTAATATTTGAAATTACAACATATGTCCATGACATTGGTGATGAGGTCGCCAACATTGGAAACCAACCCTACCACCAACTGTTGAAGTTCCAAGAAATAGTACTATAACAAATTAAGATATATATTGTTATCAAGTTTGATATGAGATATAAATAGATAGAACTTTGAACATACCAGCGGATATGGAATAGTGATTTTGTTGTTCATACTGATAAATATATATAAAAAAAAAAAAGTTGAACTTGCCATAAAAAAAAAAAAAATTCTCTGATAACTACTAGAAAATGCATATCTGTATAAATCAGGCCATTTGGGCTCCATAACAGCTTGAATTAATTCCTCTTGACCACGTCCCTGACCTGTATTCGCAACACCTAACTCCAAGATCCATTCCAATTTCTTCTCCATCACCTCTTGCCTAAATTTATGCTCATCATTGTCCCTGTGTAGTATGAGGATAAGGTCGTGCTAGATATCTGTGAAACCTAGAGAAGGAGGTTTTGGGACTTGCAATATGGAGGCAGTGCCAGTATTAAGAGTGGGGGGAGTCAAAACTAAGGATGGGGAGAGGAAGGAGGCGAGATGACCTCTTTAACATTGGTGACAGGGATAGGGGAGTGACGGTCCATTCTAAAGTGGCATGAATAGCTATAGATAAAACCAGATGATCGAAATTCATAGTGACCATGACTATAGAGTTTAGAGAGACTAATTGAAGCTCACTTTTATTTTCCTCTCTCTCGAGGCATGAAATCATTCTTCAGTTTGCAAAAGAAGGGGCGAATATGGAGAGGATGGTAGCTCAGACAAAGGAGGAGAGACAAGATAAAATAAAGTATGAGCAGGTGATTTAGGGAAGGCCAGAAGTTATAAGACATGGGGAGAGATGAAATTATGAGATCCATCATATCCTTTGAATAAATCACAAATCTACTATACTTATGAGTTGCAATGTCCATCTCCTCCACATAGATAAGTTTGAGAGCTATATCCATATGGAGGGCCATTTGTAGAATCAATCATTTCAAAGTTGACTGGATATCGTCGACGATCAACCTTAAAGAGCGTGGGAGAGGTGTGGATTGGACAGGCAAGAGCATTGGTAGAATTTCTTTGTGACACCCCATCCGAGGTAAGACAACATATTCTTTGATGCCAATGTATTTTGGGAATTGTCCAGCCTCCAGTTTCA